>VURO01004481.1:9724-45411 GCA_015108175.1 Pelvicachromis taeniatus | reverse complement strand
GGCTTTTTTTTTTTTTTTGTTTTTTTTGGGAAAAAAATAAAAAAAAAAAAAAAGGAAGAAAAAAAAAAAAAAAGAAGTGGGGTGTGAAAAATGGCAGCAGGTGCTTTGAACTGACAAGTCAAAATCTGAAACATCTGGCCTCACAGAAGACAGTTTATATGCTAAGGTGCCTACAAGACAGAGTGCTGAAGCATCAGACTGGTTTCTGGCAAGTTTGAAACTTGATTTCTGACAAACTTTATTGAGAATTTTGTCAGAATGAAGAGACTCACAAACACTCAGAAGTACAGGAAGTCCTTCTCAACATCTGCAAGTCAGAGGTTCATTTTCCAACATGGGTAAGGAAACCCAAGCATAATGGTAATAAGAACCATCTTCAACAAAAAGCACTGTGGCCACAAGATATTGTGATAACATGAATCCAAAGGATAAAGATACCAGTTTCTTCCAGTACACTAAAAAGTTGAAAAACTGTTTGAAAGAGTGATCTTTTTTTTTAAGCTAACAAAAGACAAATTATTCCACTTAGCAACTACTACTGTACTTAATATCTTGGCACGTAATTGCAGATAATTTAAATGTGTAATCTATAAATAGCTATCAGGTTTTCATTTGGAAACTGTCAGTTAAAAGTCCTTCACTCCGTTTTCAGCTTATCGTTTTAAAAGCTCTGAATGTGAAGGATTCAGGGCTGTGAAGCACCTCTTGCTGACAGCCTATGAAGCTAAAGTTAGTTCAAGTAGCTTGAGTAAAGAGTTGTCGACACTTTTACACTGGCTTTGTATAATTTGTAAGTACCTAGTATTAATATCAGAAGTGGACAATTCTTTTTAAAATATACAGAAAGACAATTGCAATTTATTACATTTTGCTAAATACTGACAGAGATGTTAATATTTTACAATTAAAAAAAGACAACCGCCTCTTTATCTGATTCTTCTCATGTAGAAACAAGATAATTACATTTCATAATTGTTACTGATGTAACAGTGTACTTATAATTTGTTTATATAATTTATTTATCATTTATTAAAAACCATTTTATCTACAATAGAGGCTGTAATAATGGGAGTGAGACAGCTGAGCAGAAATTTTCATCTGTTATAAAACACTTGTTTATTGCAGAGAGAGACAGAAAGGATAATGCAATAAGGTATTTTGCGACAGTAGCTGGGAACAACCTCAAGCAGAGGTTAACTGCATTAATCTATTACACTCATTGACCCATAGCCTGAAGAGGTTTACACATACGTGTGTGTGAATGTGTGTCTTGCAGATCTGGCACATATCCTCAAGGCTTATCCTTTCTTGTTGTTAATTTGCTCTGCTTTGCAAAGATTATTATGACATCTGAACGTTCATCTTTGTAGACAATATCAGTTTTAAATAGAAGTAACTGCAATCAGCAGTAACTAGTAGTAAGGAGGTGTGTAGATCATTGTGATGTGCTCTCATAGTTTTTGAGTTACAACAGAAATCACTTAAGTTTAGCTGCTTCTGTCTGTGACCTCATTTCATATTCCAGAAATAGCTCCCTCTCACCTCACACTGCTACATCGCATGGGTACATGGGACATGTACACACACACACACACACACACACACACACACACACACACACACACACACACACACACACACACACACACACACGCAGAGCTATGTAATGCAGCCCAGTGGAAGGTGGAGTGTGACATTTAAACATTCCTCCTGCAACAGGGGGCTCTTATAAAACCGAGGAGGAACATTTTAACATCAAACACTCAAGGCCAGCAGGACGCACCGTCTCCCCGAGGGCTGCAAATGAATGGAGATCGTATGTGTGTCTTCCTGTGAATGTGAAGCCTACCTGAGTACAGAGAGGCGGTGGGGTACTGGTTGATCTGCTTGACTATTGTGGTGTCTATAAAAGCAGCGTGGTCTAACGAAAAGCAGCACTATATCTGATGTAAGGAATCAACATTTTAGCTACAGTTGTCACGGCAGAAGGCTGTAAAAATGTGTAGGATGTCTGCTCTTCATTGGTATCTTTACATTACTTGCTAAATTTAAGTATGGGGCATGGAAGTTACGTAGATTTTGTGCTGATGTGAAAAAGGATCTTTCTGCTTTGTTTGTCTAATGATACGTTTCAGTAGCTTCATGCAGTGCTTCATCAATAAAGTCCTAAAAGCCTTAGTACACAACTGGAAATGATTCTATTCTATGTTTTTTCAGAGCAAAGTAGAGAGCAAGATGCTTCGAAGTAAAATTAGTTAACTGAGGCAAATGGCTTAATAAAATAAATTAAACGCTGGAAACTGCTGTCCGGTTTAGGGTTGAAGCCGCCTGGATGATTAGAGGAAAGAAAAAACACCCACACAAGCAGTTCTTTTTCCCCACAGTAAATTATGACCAACTAGATGGAAACATATAATTTGTGTGAAAGTGAAAATATTTTCAAGTTATACCCTGCTATCAAATGGAGAAAAGGCAATTAGGAAAGAAAGCAACAAAGACGTATTATTTCTAACGTTTCATTTGAATTCTATAGTTTAGCTTTACAGCAGAAAGGATTTTCACAAGCTGCCACCGATATATTCTGATGAATGCTTTCTCCAAGCAACATCTGTACAGGCTGACAACTGACTGCAATCACTGAGGTGGAGTTATTACTCATGTAGGAAGCTCTCATTCCTGCCTTCCTTTCTTCATGCAGCATCTTCCACAGACTTTACAATCTTTCTCGTCGAGTTGGCAAAACAAATACACATTTTTCTCCATCTCTGTCTCTCCCTGGCACACAAACATTGCACATACACATTCGTTCTCATGCTCAATCCCTGAGAGGGCCCTAAAGCCTTAACAAGGAAGATTTAATTAGTTTTCAAAGTAAATGGGTGAGCAAAGAAGGGGCTATTATCTTTATGCTTAACGGCAGCAGTTGTGTGTTCCCATAGAGCGAGCATCTCTGGTGGCATTCAGTAAAACACTATGGCTTTGATGTACAAAATGAGGAAAAGAGAAAAAAGCCCAAAGGAACATGTAAAAGCTGATTGCTCTCCTGTGTCTCTGTATGAGAGAGCAGGCATATGGTCATTAATTTGCTTTGACTTATCAAATGCATAAAATACCTGCATAAAAAATGGGAATTTATCATAGCACTTAGCACGTTACATACTTTGTATACAATCTATGTTCAGTGTATAAATTCTTACACTAACTTGCCATATTTAACAACTTCCCACAATTTCATCTGGAAGAAGGCACCAAGAAACATGTGAACTGTAAAGAGACACTGGTTTCTGAAAGATGGCATCCTATTCTGTGCTTTGAGGAGCCCAAAAAACAGCAAATCACTGTGGACCCATCTGTGGGTAGCACAAAGAAGACAGTGTGGTTTGTTATCCTTTAGCCCTTCATTCATAAGACAAGAGAAAAAAAAGAAATTATGCTCTTTTTTTGCCTGGATGATGTGGGGAATCCAAGAAGCATACAATATGCACATAACCCCAACCACGAGATGTTGTTAGACTCATTGTGTTGCTTGTTAGTCTATATTTTTCTTGCTCTCACGAAAACATGGAAAATCATTGTCAGGACAGCAAATATTCCATTCACTCGTAGAAAATTACCTACAATTAAACAGCAAAAGTTCCCTTGCACAGTAGTGGTTCTTAACCTTTTAACATTCAACTTGCTGACAGCGCTATGGCATCAGCCTGCCCTGTCCTCTTCCCTCTGCAGCTGATGTGAGAAACTCAGTTGTATGTACAAAAACTGGAAGAAAAGTAGAGAACTGCTCGGTCTCACCCCCAAACTATCATTTTATACACAGCTCATTATACCAAACAATTATATACAATCAATGCTTGTTCAAGTTTGTTCAGAATGAGTCCATAACAATGACAATATTAACAGAAGCAAACAAAGTAAAACGTGTCATCTGAGTGGACTGTGGGCAAAGTTGAGTTGATGAAATATGATTATGAGAGCCATCACCATTGTCAGCACCATTTAACTTTCTGTATTGGTTCACTAATGTTACTCACGTTGTGGAGATGTATGTGCAAGAGCAGCTCAGAACACCTAATTGGGCTGGAGAGAAAACCAAGAACCACATTTTAAAGGTCCCATGTTGTAGAAGACTACATTTTTTTCCTATGATGGGAACTTCGTATAGGGTGTCTGGCCTGTTGCTATGAGCCATTCTATCCCTATACAACCATCAAAAGTCGGACTTGCTCCTGGTGGGTCTTGGACTCAGCCGGGACTGCCCTTTGTGATCAATTCTGTTAATAATTTTTATAGACAGAATTTCTTGGCATAGCATCGTGATTGAAGGCTTCTACTTGGGCAGTCTCTGAATTTCGTCTCTGCTTTATGCAGATGATGTGGTTCTGATACCTTCATCAGATAGTGTCTTCCAGCTCGCACTAAAGCAGCACCTCCTGGCTGACTTCTCCCTTAGAGATAGGGTGAGAAGTTCGGCTATCCGGGAGGGGCTCACAGTAGAGCTGGTACTCTACAATTAAAGGAGCCAGTTGAGGAGTTTTGGGCATCTGACAAGGAAGCCTCCTGGACGAGGTGTACCAGGCTTGTCCCACCGGGAGGAGGACCCGAGGCAGACCCAGGGCATGCTGGAGAGATTATATCTCTCGGCTGGCCTGGGAACGCCTTGGTGTTTCCCCAGACAAGCTGGTGGAGGTGGCCAGGGAGAGGGAGGTCTAGGGCTTCTCTGATTATGCCCCTGCGAGCAGGCCCCAGATAAACAGAAGAAAATGGATGGCTGGAATTAATTTAGGAATTGTGGCTTGATGCTAGGACCACTGCCTCACAGCAGGAGGGACCCGAGTTTCAACCCGGACATGGCTAGATACGTGTGAAATTTCACCTGGGAGCTACTGGCACTGAAGGACATTCTAGGTTATGCTTTTAGCAGCCCAGGGCACAACAGAGACTGCATGAAAACTTAGTGCACTATTTAACGTAATGGCTTTGGCCTAGAGTTTCTCTCATTTAGGTTGTATTCTGGTTCCAGCCCTCCTGAGAGCCTGAACTAGATAAGCTGTTAGGATAATAAATGAGTTGAGGATTGTGCTTTAACACTCTCACTGTGAACCTCCTGATACCTTCACATTTAGAACTGTAGGTCTAGACTGATTTATTTGCAAAGTACAAGGAGAAATCCGCAACAAATTCAATTTCCGCAATCAAAAGTGGTCTTATGGACTTCATAGAATTGACTTTTGGACAAACCGAAAACTAATTTATTAATGTAGCCACCTTTCCAAAAGCAGTCACAGTATGTCTGGTGTGCAAAAGATAGCATTTAACTCAAAAAGCCTTCTGCTGGTTTTAGATGTCTGATAAGTTGTTTTTTGTTGTTGTTGTTTTTTTAAACTCCGACAGCTGGTCAGAGCTAAAAGATCAGAAGGAGACAGTTAGCAGCACTAACTGCTGCCCACGCCACACTCTGCACTCTAATAGAAACACCAAACAAAACACTCCACATACTTCATTATCAGAGAAGAGTTTAGCCCTTTTTATAACTGCAAAAGCACACTATAGTGGGAGATCTGACTGGTATTAACATGTCTACACATTAATGTCCTTTAAATGTTGACACAAGCAAACAAAAGCTAAAATCAGAGAGATCAGCAGATGCTTGGAGATTCTGCGTATCTAAAAAACATTTTTGGCTCCAATTTAGGAAAAAACTAAAACCCAAACAATTAATGTTGTTCTAAACAGAAGGATGGTTAGACATAAAATAGCGACCATATTTTCTTGGAGTAAATAACAGTTGGCAAAACAAAAGCATAAAATCTCTCTGTCTGAGTCGAAAATGCTATATACCTTTATTCTTGGCAAACCATGCCCTGAATGTCAAAAAGTATGTGAGTAAAGTAAAGATACTGTGAAAGTGATTTGTGCATAACATTTTTGTTTTTAGCTCAGTGGCAGTAAAAAGACAACCCACGATAAAGAAAACACAATAAGGCACCCTCCAAAAATTATATATATTACTAATTATTTTACAGTAGCATATTTAAGCTATGAGAAAACCCTCGGATCAAACAAACCAACCAACAAAAATACATTTGAAGTAAAACAGGTAGAAATAAATATTAATATTTTATTTCAATATACTATCTGGTTGATTTACAGTTAATACGAAGCAATACATACTCATTTCTAGTTCCTTGGAATAAATCAATTTCTGCGTTGGGACACATCTCTGAAGTCTCCGAGGAAGGGTGGGAGCTTGTCACTGCTGTGGCGTGTTAGTGCTCGCTGAATCATACACCTCGGAAATGGTTGTTCTGAACATGTTATATGATGAGTGACAGGGGTGGAAAGGCTGGAATGTTGCTTAGAAGCATGCTGGTACAGCTCACGGCACAACACACAGAAACATTTATTCTAGAGAGTTAAAATAAAGAAAATACTCATACTACAAAGATTTAATTCGCTTTGTAGCATTTATCTTTTATCTGAGAAGGTAAACAGTGGTCAGCACTCGGACTTAATGTGTATTAAAATATTATCTCTGTGTATATGAGAGTGCGGTGATGATGTAGGCCCATTTTAATCCATTGGTCTGATTTGACTTGCAGTTATCCGCTGGAGTTAAAGGTTATGGTGACGGAGGTTTGGGAAAGCCTCAGAATTGCAGGAGCAAAGATCTGACTGAAAGCCAGGTTTCATCTAGAAGGTCATCTGGCTGTTTAAAATTACTTGAGATACACATGCTGATGTGCACACTGGAGACACACTTGTAATTATATCTAAGTTGCTTCAGGCAGATTACACTTTAAAGCTGACCTTTGCACATTTTATTCAGTCTATGAATGTGATACAGTTGAGGATGGGTGATTACAGCTGAGGATAATCCCACTCTGTGAGGGCTGTGGCTGACACAAACAGTCCTACACTGCATACAAAAGCAGTTTGAGAGTGGCTCATATTTTGTGTTATTCCTAGAAAGTAAATCCATTTACTGGTTTATCTAACCGCACACTGTAGCAGCTTGTGGCAATTTCTCTTTATATAAATAAGCATCTTCTGCAGCTTTGACACTTTCAAAGTCACACTAATGATGGTAACCTGATAAATGAATAGTAGTTCAGGCTGTATGAAAAGGAAAAGGAAACCGAAAGGAGTAATAGCTGTAACGGGCAACGTCTGGTCTGACTGTTTTGTTGCCGTTTGTCTACAGTATGAGACACTTCACTCTGCAATGACAACAATATAACTGTCGCTGCTGCAGGTTTGTTGTTAGTATATTGTACTACTGCATTATGCACCCAATTCACTTGCATAACAACTAATCACAACTTAGGGTGATCACAACCTAAAATAGTTTTTAAAGAAACAGTAGTTCTGACATTAGCTATGAAGTATAAAACGACTGCACTTTCAAAATACTCAAATAATAATACATTTATTACCATCTTAATAACATTCATTAGCATCTAAACTAGAATAGTTAGATGTAATTAGATCAATTGCTGCAGCTTGCGTTAAAAGTGAATTTCTCCCTCTCTCTCGCTTCCCATTTTAGTTGGCATCCCTAACTTTCTTGCAATCCCTGAAATGCCTATAGGAGCTCTTTTCAGCAGGGAGCAACAGCCTTGTACTCTTTGTTGTGATGTTCATCTGTGTGAGCATGTAACTGTGTGCACGAGACAGAGCAAGAGTGACAGAGAGAAAGAGTCTGGAGGGACCGTCTGTCCTGTGACCCGGACATAATGTAGACCAGGAGGAGTGCAGTTTTGGGAACTGCCGATAGACATTAAACTGCACAAAGATAAAAACCTAAACATGTGGCACAGAATTGAAGACACAAACACACACCATGACAGTGTCTCGGAATTCATAATGCATCCATCTCTTTCGCTTATCCAATTCAAGATGGTGGTGGGTGGTTGTGGATAAGAGGTGGGTTGCACCAAGCTGCCATTCTATTGCTGGGCTAACAGAGAAAAACAGTCAACCATCCACACTCACATTCACACATGTGACTGATTTAGAATGACCAGTTAACCTAACATGCATACATTTGGACTCCGGTAGGAAGCTGGGTAACCTGAGAACATGCAAACTATACACAGAAAGACCCCAGCTGGCTGGAGAATAGAATTCATAATGACCGTTTCCAAAAAATCTGTCATTATTATTAGCAAAAGTATTGACAATAAGTATTACTAGAACAGGGTAACAGCTTTCTAGTTTTATGCTAATATAAAGTTTCGTACCCTGAAATGATAGGAGATGCAACTGTTGCCACTGAAAGCAGTGACAACAGCTTTTTGAAGTGAAAAGGCTGGATGACAGGTTACTTACAATCTAAAATTTAAATTAAGCACACATGCATAAAGAAGATTAATATAGAAGTGGCCCCTCCTTGAGATTTATTGGGTTTACCAACTTTCTGCTGAGCAAAGTCTACACTTAATATCTTCAGCTCTTACACACATAGAAACATAAAATTGTAATCCATGAAACAATAGTCTCATGAATGACTTGAAATGTTTAAGGGCTTAGCAGTGTGAATGACATTAAGAGTAGAAAAATGGACTGATTCTTATATAGCACTTTTCTACTCTCCCGGAGTACTCAAAGCGCTCTATACAACATGCCTCATTCACCCAGTTACACCCATTCACACAAGCACTATTTCTACACTTTTTTAGTGCTCTAACACATTCATACTCCAATGGATGCATCGGAGAGCAACTTGGGGTTAGTATCTTGCCCAAGGATATTTGGCATGCAGACTAGGGGACCAAGGGATCAAACCACTAACCTTCCGATCAGCAGCTGACCTGCTCTACCACCAGCTACAGCCACTCTAGAGAAAAAAAAAACTCTAGAGTCATTTCAGGGGCAATCCTACAGCCATCACAAACAGTATGGTATATTGTCACGCTGCCTTTCAAAATGTGCTGATCACTCATTTCCCAAAATTCCCTATTAGCAGGTCCGAGGTCTTAAAAATAGGAGGAAAAAAGGACAAGCGGAATCGATAATTGAGCATTAATAAGATAAGAAACATATCATTCGAAAAGCAATATAAACAACTTGTTTTTTCAAAGCTTGAGTAGTAAGAGAAAATGGCCTCATGCTTACTAAATGACCTTCCAACTCTCTATTTATTCCTTCTGCTGCCTCCATCTGCTCATTGTTCCATTCATTTCACCCGATTACTCTCATCTCACACCCTCTCTTCTTCCGTCCTCCTATTTTGAACACTTAAATCAACATTCATTTTCCTGCGAGGAGGAGTGACGGGGACTGGCAGGACTTTCATCTGAAAAGCTGCTATAAATACCCAGTTGAAGCAGAAGAGATGGAGAGATGAGAGAGAAAAGAGAGGGGCGGAGGGGGAGTGGGACTTGAAATAGACTAGTTGTGGGCATTACAAATATTTGGTTAGATGAGAGCATTTGAGTAGAAAGAATTTACAGAGACAGCAACGCCCGATGCAGGTTGGACTTCAGAGCGCTGCCGAATCCAAAGCAGACGAAGAGGTTGGTGGCATTTCATAAAGGATGTGAACAAAAACAGCTAAATCTGATTTGTCAAGGATATCCTCTGAAACCTTCTACGTTTTACTCAAAAGAAGCAATTCAGACCAGAGTTGTGGGAGAATGGTTGTGTATAGGATTATTGCCTATGCATGATATAGAATTTACTAATCAAGCCACTGGCACTGTTATGCTAATCGTCTAAGGTTTTATGGTTGCTGCAAGAGATCTAAAAAATCTAAAAAGGCATCTAAGGAATTCTCTAAGGACTTTTTTTCCCCCTCTCTTCATCCTGATATTTTTTCATTAGTTGATGACGTCATTTGAAATGTTAGCTGGAGCAGACTATACTATATTGGTAAAGAGTAGTGCAATAATGCCCATGGTCCAGTAGAGGATTACAAAGCTCAGGCTTTCAGATGAAAGGGAAATGGAAAAAGCAAGAGAGAACGGGAGACACCACTGCTTTTTGTGATTAGAGCTTTTGAGAAATAAGTCATTTGTAGATGAGGGTGAATGCAAAGAGTTAAACCTAGCAGGACTTACTGATGATTATATAGAAAAATAGGGTTCAAATGTGTCTTTTGAAGCTCTTACCCAACGTCTTACTACTTCTGACAAACACAGCAATCAGTATGCATAGATAATCGCAGCCTTGACCTCTTCAGCTATCTTATCATCATCTCTGAGGCTAGATAATCCACAACAAACATGTCCTTCAATAAACACATACTCCTTATTCCCGGTGGTTGTGGTGCTTGCATTTTAGAGCATGCAGTAATGATTTTTAAAGACTAGGCTTATCAGTCACGACGTCCATAAGCTGAAGAACACACTCACCTTAGTCGCTTTCCTTCCAGCCTGTGCACCAGTAACACTTCTTCATTAAATTGTGATGTCATAGATTCTTTCAATATTAAATAGATTTGGTTAATGCTACAGTTACACCGGGGGTGGTTAGACTGCAAAATGATATAAGTGCCTGCTTTTTATATATGAATACAACCAGAATACAACCAATTGCATGGGCCCAAGATTGAGCGTCCAACATAGTCAACCTCTGGATGACCAGTTTGCCACTGCACCACCTGAAATAGGTCCCCACATGTCAATGCATTGAACATGTTACTAATGACCGTGCTTGAGGAAGAGAGTTGTTCTGGAAGTCTACCGTGAACAGGATTGCAGGTCTATTTCTGAATACCTTGTACACTGCAAATATATAATTTTCTGCCTTTGAGCACTAGGATGAAAACATATTGCTCAAATTAACTGCCTTTGTGAAAATCTAAATTAGTAATTGTACTTTAGAGAAATAAATCCTGCTATATTATTATTATTTTTTTTAAATGTCATAATGGATAGTGCTGTACTGTCAGGCATTTTTTTTCCCCCCGTCATGAGAATGTGTCATTGCAAGTACACTAATTTCACAGTAAATTAATGAGTAAATTCATCCACCGTGCGGCGTCTTTAAGAAAAGAAAGAAAAATGCATTTATAGTTTTGAAAGCTAAACAAATTTGCATAAGCCATTTAAGTATGCATCTTGAGTTATTAGGTTCCAATCAATTCAAATTTAGGATGGTGCAAGAATACTATAGTTAGTATAATCTCATCAAATGTAGGATGCTACACAACGAAGTCAAATGTAAGTAATAAATGAAGCAAAATCTCATGAGAACTCAGAGGTTTCCAAGAAATCTGTGAGTCTCACAATATTAATGTCAAGAAACCAGAGTAATCACTATGTAAACAAGGTTTGTCCATATAGATACACTACATGTTGTAGGCTCCCCCTGGACCTGTGCATACTGACAGTTTATTCCTCTGCACTGATGGCTCATAAAGTGAATGATGGGAGTCAAACATTAGCTGGATTGGAGTTCGGGGACCTACTTGACAAATTTCCAAGGACCCTCTGCCAAGTGAGGATTAGCTTCAATTCTCACATGAAATTATTTTTTCAAGACACGATCGTATACAAGGATCTTGAAGGAACTTGAAAATTATATCTACTTATCTCACCCTCACAAAAGTAGGTTTATTACAGAAAAAAACCCTGCAAATATGCACACATATGAGGAGTTATTAAATGGAGCTCAGGTGTGCTTTGTTCCTACCTTCCACTTTTGTTTTGGAGGACTACCAGGGCATCAGGGAACCCATCCAGGTTGTAGTCTCCAAGGTGAAGGGCTGGGGCTTGATTCAGGCTATCTGGCACAAAGCCCCAGACAGTTTCTCTCCACTTGAAATCTGAGAGAACTGGTATCCACTGCAAAAACAAGTCCCCCAACAGTTAGTCATCAATCACAGGCATACCCGTGATACGTTACTGGAAACTTAAATAAAGAACAGCAAGACTATTAGAGATAAAAGTAAACAAATGAGCCTGAAAGAGAAAAGAAAGTTGGTGTATATTTAGTTTTCTCAAAGGAAAACAGGAGATTATAACTCTTAAACAGTTGATGTGAAGAACTCTCACTATATACTAAATAAATGCAGTAATAAAATCACCTATATATAAAGTTGAATTTACATGAAAGAAACACGTTTTACATATTCTGTTAATGATAAGTTGACTTGATTAATAACCTGCCTGGAGTGGTCATTAAAAAAAACAGTGTTGAAACTTTTTTGCATTGTCGTGAGGACAAAGTACAAGAAAGTGCACATAAATGAGTTGTTCAGACAGACAGACAGACAGATGTGCATAAGAGAGAAAATTTAAGGCTAAGATTTTAAAAAAATATATTATTAAGCAAAGTGAAATCTTTGATCTGCATTTCACGTATTATTTGTACTTTAACTGCATCACAAGTTACAGATCCCTTTGCCCATACAGTGTATACACCTACACATTCATACAGTACGTATGCCAATGTAATGGAATTTTGACAGCAGTAACAAAAGAAAGAAAGAAAGAAAGAAAGAAAGAAGCAATTTCAAGCTAATGACAAATGATTGCCTATTTTCAAATGCTTTTATCTCATCCAAATCAGCGGACTAAGAGCAATCATTCTGGCAACTGACATTAATAGCAATTTTTCTTTTTTTCCCCCAGTGCGTTTAGAGCACTCCAATAATATTCAAACCTGATGGTCCAACAGTGGCCAGCTTTAAGAGCACCTTAACAACATTAAGTGTTTCAAAATGAGTTTCTTTGAAACTTTCAGCAGTGAAGTTAAAAAAAAATACAAATAACAAGACTTAAGTTTAATGCTAAATCTTCTCACCACATAATAAATCCTTCTCTTTCACCTGCCGGATCTTGAATAAAAACTAAGGCTGCAAAAATACTTGACATAGACTTTAAGTATTTATTAGAGATGTGAAAAGGAACTTTCCACATCTCTAAATGATAGCATTGCAAGTTTTGCAACTCTGTAAGGGCCAGCTTATTTTCTCAAATAAAGAGATTAGAATAAGATAAGATAAGTGTAACGGTTGCAAGGTAATGTGAAGGGGACCAGATAGGAAAAAACAACCACACAAGCCTCCAGTCGTTTTTCAAAGCTCTGATTATTATTTCTTTTACAAGTACAAAGGCTTAACACTCTCACCAGCTACACATCCAAAGATGAACTACCCAACCCACAAAAACCCCTCCTTAAATAGGCGCCGCTCATACCACCACCAATATAACTCAAAAGATTTCCCCCAACACAGTCCAGCTACCAACAAACATATACAGTGAAATACTGCAGTTTTTTTTAACACATCTCACATATATCTGCCTACAAACAACCCCCCAGTTAAATAATATACAAACTAAATTAAATTAAACTCAAAATTCAGCCTACTCCCACCCTCAACTCTCATCTGATGGTTTATCCCACTAACAGAGGATAATATCCACATTAGCCCGTAATCATGTGTGCACTTTATGAACCAGGCCTTCAGGAAGTTGACCTCAAAAGAGACAGAGCACTTAGTGGACTTCAAAACAAAAGCATAACAAAATCAAAACTTCCTGTCAGACATTGCAGGTGTGTGGTTCACCTTAGTGAGGTAGACGGTTCCCGGCACCCTCACAATAAGATAGACCTTTATTAGTCCCACACGTGGGACATTTGTTAATGATGAATGATGAACAATGTGACTGAATAAAATAAAAGATACACAGAAGCCAGCCTACATTTGAGTTGTACCACAGTGAACACAAAACTGTCACCTACAGGGGAGTTTTAGCTTGTGCTCACAGCCCGCAGTCTTGTTTTGATGCAATTTTCTTTACACCTTTAGAGGATAATGAAAGTAGGCCCCCCACCCTAGCAGCATCATTTCTGCAGTTCGAGAACTGACTTACATGACATCTTTCTCCTGTTACTGTTCTTCCTGGTGCATACAATGGAAAGGTTTTGTTGTCCAAATATTCATAGACAATTAATTTCAGCAAAGTTCTAAACGTAATTGCTGCAATGATGTCTCTGCTGTGATTAGTGCCATTACAGTGAGCTTAGACAATAGACGCCTGTGAATTACTTACAATTAAAGAGAATTAAGTGTTACACAAAGAAAATGGGAGACACTATCATCAGCCCAAATTTTCACTCTTATAAACAGAGGTTTATGAGTAGCCACCACTCTTGCATGTACTTGACATCAGACAGTCTACAGTTAGCATTAAACTTGGATTTGAGATACTTTGAGATGCTTCGTCCTGATCCCTGAACAAGCCACAGACCAGCCATCAATCCATTCATCAATCCTTTTACTGTAAGTTCCTGTAGTTCTACATATATAAGGGGAGGGAAAAAAACCCCTTTTCAAAACTTCACTAAATGGGCAGTTTGTATTAATTACATGTGCAGATTCTAGAGAGGCATAAGGCAAGATGGTGGAGGTTTAAATTATTCATGAATGTTAAACATACGCCAGGTGCAGGGGAGAGACACCAGAGAGACATTCACCAGAACTGCCACTAATGCCTCTTAATACAACCACTATGTGTGAAAAAGAAAACCATAGCCTAGTTCCAATTAGTTTGAAATTCATCATGCAAATCGTAATCCAAGTTTTCTCCAAACCAGCTGTGCACACTACATGATGCAGAGCTAACACACTATTGCCTATTCGTAGGCGTGGTGGTGGGCTTAGGTCACGTTAATGATGTGACGCCTCAATGGCTAAATGCAAAATGGGCATCGACAATTCGCTTAGAGGGTCGCAGGTTGAAATATACATTTCTTACTTTTCATTTTCAAAAACAAAGATAATAAAGAATGGTCAGTGCCCAAATAACGCTTTTTCCCCCTAGCTTCAAAAATACTAACAGAAATCCCAGAAAGCATTTAGAAACATTTAGTCATGTTTCTAAATGCTTTCTGGGATTTCTTAAACTACAGTTATTTGGCTTTTCAATTCATACTAAAAAGCCAAAGAGCAGAGCCTGTCTTATTCCCTCTGCTTAATCACTTTTGGTTTGACTCAGCAAATGTAAAGAAATTGTGCATCTTCATAATTTAAATCAATTACATTTGGTTAAAATTGGTTGTTTTGCCCCAGTAAATGCTTAAATATAATTTAATTAATTTTGTTTTATTTGAAAGTTAATTATAGATACTTAACCCCTTTAGCTTTTATCATGCTAAATATTTTTGAAGTCATTTCATTGTGATGGTAGTTGCTTTTTTTTAGATCACATTCCAGTTCTAATTTAGTTAAACATTACTGTTGTTTTCATAAATCATGCAAATAATGTGTTTTAATTCCCTAGGCATACAAGCAGTAACTTGAACTGACCAAATGTAGGCAGAAGATTGTTGAGGTTGACAGTAATTATAAATCTCCTACATTCAGATGGAGCATTAAAAGCGAGAGCATAAAAAAGAAACTAAGATCTACTATTCATCTTTTTCAGACGATAACACCGAACTTGGAGCTTTAATGCAATGGTGCCCAAGTAAGCTATCATTAAATGACTGTTAAGTGATGTTGCTATCCAGCTTAAGAGGCTGACTGCCTGCCATATGGGCGTAAAGCTTGGCTATGATTACTGCCATCCAGAGTGGATGGAAGTGCCAGAGATGGCGGCCGTGCAGCGACTGGCAGAGAGGAGCGAACAGAGAGTAAGACCCACTGAGGCTGCTGCCAGCCCATTTGTGGCCAGTAAACACAATGCTAGACATGGATGGACATAACAGTACACTGTCCCACAAAATCATTCTCATTCGGACACATCCAGAGAGGTGGAACAATTATCGCCCCTTTAACGTAATGCCAGGGGCAAACATGTTAATTTCAGTTATTTACAGTTTTTTACTCAGGAAAGTCACCAATAAGAGAGTGGGTGGAAAGAAAACAAATGGGAAATGGGTGAGAAACAAATGATAAAGGAAGGAGTGAAGATGACAGACGTGCATATACTTTAGTTTGGATGAATATATGTAGGCCTTGATCTAAGAAGACAGACTGTGCTTTAGATAATGACATATTACTGAAACTGGCACTGCTTTATACATCCAAATGACATTTATTTTCAACCCAAAATCTCTCTCTCTCTCACGTATTTATTGAATAAAAAAAAAAAAAAATGCTATAAGAGTACAAGTTTTTCTGACTGACTGGGTTACTAGATTTTCAGATGTTGATTACATCTTCAATCTTCGCCCTGTAGTCTGCCAGGCGAATTAATTCACAGGTGAATTCTTTCCTCTCGAGTCCTTTGGTCCCTTCTGTGCTCAGTTCTGCTATGACATTCTCTCTCAGGACAGAGCAAGGCCTTTGCTGGCCACCAGCCTTATCAGCACACCACTGTGCTGGTATAGGCCCTGAAGCAATCATTGTACTGTTTGTTACTCCTTTCTAACTCTGATTAGAGGAAGTATGAAGAAAAGCATGGAGAATACAAACAGCTTCTACACAACACTGAAAAGAAATGTAGACATGTATTGTGCATTGGGTTAAAGAGGTTAATCTGTAAGCGTTGTCGTTATGTGAAAGTTGTTGATGGAACTAAAGATGGAGCTACCTTTAGTCTCAAAGTAAATATCCATCTGCTAAAGACACCTGCAGAGACGAGTATATGCTTATGGGCAAAGAAAATGATAAAAATGATAAAATGAAGACAAATAAAGTCTCAGATTCAAAAGACACAAAAATGTTACGATTACAAATCTGCACTTATTTGCTTGTACACACACAAGCGCTTGAACATGAGATAAATAGATGCTTAATGAAACAGGGGCCCAAAATGAAGCCTATCATATTAGTAATTTATTTAACTGAGTTAAATAAATTAAAATGCAAGAGATGCATTATCATTATGGGCTCTTATTACATCATTTCTTGAATAGAAAGCTAATTTGTGTCTCTCAAACATTACCTAATGACAGAGATATGTGATGATCACATTGTGTGAACATATGGCAGAACAAAAGCAGATGATGAAAGACTTAATTGTGCTGAAGTGGTAAATGAAATCATAAAGCAAAAGTGGAAGTCATAAGTTAACTATTTTCCCAGCAAAAACAGAAATTTATCGTGTTTGGACACGGCAAAAAGAAGCAGCATCTTCATTCGGTTTTGTTTTTATTGCCCAGCAGTACTGTGTAGGGAATCGTGCGAGGCTCAGTGAGGATATTAAAGGTTTCTAGTCTACTTAAATAATTTTTATTTCAGAAGCCGGATGAATAGCCAACCTGACAGAGCAGCTTTTTAAATAAATCATGAAGCAGTTACTCGTTCCTTGTGGCTGCAGAAGTTTTGACATTTAATCACTAAATATAGCAGAGTATTTTAATAATGTCAAGTGTGTGTCTTTATAGATTAATCAGTGGCTCTACAGTGTCCAGTTAAACAGAGAGATACTAAGTCTAAATAACTTGAGCTCGGTTCAAATGTCGACATATTAACATTAAATTGAGTGTGAGTTTTTGTGTGTGTGTCTGCATGCAAATGTGTTAAAGCACAAATCCAAATGACCAAGTTAATGGAGATAGAGACAATGATGGGATTTGTGTGTGAGAGGTAATCTGATACCTTTAATGGTAGTGAAGGGAAGGATCCCGCATACAAATGGCTTTTTTATGAAACAGTGAGAAAACACCATGTTAAGACAGCTTATTATGGTGTTGTGCATGCACACACATGCACATTCACATGCAAAATGTGCATGTGTGCAGAAAAGAATAAGAACTAGGAAGGGCACAAACAGACCCAGACGTAAATTCGCTCTCCTGGCTTTGCTGATGACTAAAGTGAAAAAGCCGCGGCACGCTTGCAGACTCCCATTGATTCAACTTGGCGGAGAGAGCTCCCGCTTCATTAGGCCAAGAAATTAAAATGTGGGCGGTCTGCGGTGGAGGAGGGAGGTGGTGCGGGTTTATGGGGTGATGTGGGGAGGTGCAGTAACATTGACAGACAACAAGGCTGTCCATGACAAAAAAAAAAAAAAAAAAAAAAGGGAACTAAAATCCCAAAGCAAAAAAAAGTGTGTAATAAAGCAGTAACTTTTATGCAGCCATTGATATAATGACTATAATGCTCAGCACACTAGAACTGACATTAAAAGACAGCGTGGGACTGAATGGTACAGAAAAAAGTAAATGTAATCTTCTATTAATGGCTTTGATTATGATATATGTTATAGTTGTGTTCTAATAAATGTCTCATACTTTTGGAAGCAAGCAATAATGTCTATTTTTGGACCTTTTAAATAAAAGTTTATTTTCCCTAGAAACCATAATATCAAAGAAAATACAACAGATGCTATATACAGAACATCCTATAGTCTCCAATTAGTTACGCATTACAGCTAGGGAGAGGCTTTCTACTACCAAGTGTAGCAGAAAGCAGAAAGGGGCACCATTTCTGTAGATGAGATCTACATTGCCTGCACATACAGCAGAACACCTTACACTGATACATCCTTTTTCAGGTTTTACAGTTTTTTTCTCCTTTTTCCTTGTCCAGAAAAAGGCAGTCAGAGTCAGAGCCAGAAACAGAGTGAGACCATATGTCTTTGTGTCAGCTGAGCAGGGTGGGGACCCTGGTACCTGCTGTCAGTGTCACCTCTTTGACCACTAACTGACCGGCTGACTGGGAGGACTGGAAGGAGGCTGTCTGACTCACACTGGCATCCCTTGCAATGTCTGGGCAGTAGGCAGCTGGCTTGGCTATTATGGTGGTGTCACAGGCTGGGTCTCTGACCCAGCATTTTGCGCTTTATTTTGTATTTTTGAGTCTCTTATATTTAGGTTCTTATGATAAGTTCCTTTGTTATTCTTATTTAGGGTTTAGTAGATTTTGGTTTGCCATTATTATCATCTGTTTCATGAGTTTTTGTGTTCTGTTTCTTGTCTGTCGTCTGTTTTAGGGCTGTGTATTGTCAAGCTTGTGTTGTCATGTCTATGTCTCCATGTCTCCTGTTTTATTTTGAAAGGGTATGGTGTGTTCTTGTTCATTGTGACTTTCCCCATAGCGTCATTAGGTTCATGTGTGTCAGTATCCACGTGCTCCCACTTCCCCTGATCGCCTCCTGTGTATTTAAGTCCTCTGTTTTCTGTGTTTCATTGTCAGGTCATCTGTTATTCTCACCAGTCTTCATAGGTTTTTCTCATAGTTTTCACTGTGCTTCATAGTAGCCTTAGTTTACGTAGTGTTCATAGTTTTCTCATAGTTCTTCTTAGTTGTTCCTAGTGTTTCATAGTTTATGTTCTTTGCTGCCTTCAGCCAAATAAAGGCTAATTTTTTGTCAACGCGCAACTCCTCTCTCTGCATCTGCTCCTGGGTCCTGTTCACAACACATCGGTGCACCCCGACCTGACACGAAATGGATCCAGCGGATGCTGCATGGGATGAGGAGATCGCTCGACTCATGCGCCTTTGGAAGCGCGTTTCTGAAGCCTCGGATGTGTGGACTGATTTAGTGGGAATAAGCGCCATGGAGGTGGTTCTTCGCAGCAGTCCGGAGTTGTTGGAAATCCCGTAAGCTTCAGGGCTCCGCCAGCGGTCCCTGTGACTGCTGGTTCTGCTTCGTCTCTGTTAGAGGTCTTCGCGCCTGCTGGCCCAGCTATGCTGTCGCCCACAGTTCCATCAGTCACGACTCCCTCGCCGTCGCCAGCAGCTTCACCATTCACGGCTCCCTTGCCGTTGCCACATACAGTGCACCCGGCGTCTACCAAGCCACTGGGGGCTTGCACGCGGTCGACTGTCAGACCTGCTGAGCGTTACTCCTGAGGGTTGTGTTTTGGATTGTCTCGGTAACAACATTGTTGGTACAATGCTCTGATGGGAAACTTTAGATTCTGACTTTCATCAGGAATGTTCCTTCAACACGTCTCCCACCTAACCACCATCTAGCATGTAGTACTCTCCAGATCAGATCACAATCAGATTGCGCATCCATGTAAATACAGTGGAACAAACTTGATCTAGAAAGGTGTAACCCTGAAACTACAGGATACCCCAGAAGTCCTATGTGCATTCCTCAATGGGTTAGAACTATTTGGCGGTACAAAGGAGACCTACATTATTTATGCAAATGGTTTTACAGATGTATATATAACAAATTTCGTTGTACAACTACAATGACAATAAAGTTCTATTCTATATAATGATATACATATAATGATATCTCATATATACACCATACATATATTTAATGCATAAAAATGTTTTTAGAATTAGCTGACTTGTTTCAAAGAGAAAGAAGTTTGCAGATTAAAGATTGAAGATTAAAAACAATCAAGTACAAGATGAAAACATTTTAAGCTTTGTACAGGACAAGAATGACAACACTATTGCATTAGTGTTACTTTGTGCAGTGGGATTTCTTTCTGTTTGTCCTCACTTTAATCTAAACATTGACCAAAACCATTACAAAGACCTATGATCAGCATACGCCTCATGCTGTCAGTCTTTAATGTGCAACACAGTTCCTATCAGCTGAGGTGTGAATTTTACAAGATATTTCAAGGTGCCCTTTCCAATGTGGCATCAAGACATCAGCAATACAGCCTTTAAGTCCCCTTCTTCACTTCTTCAATTGCTTTATCAGTGGTTAATGGATTATAGGTAAACAGACCACTTGTAGTAGGAAGGCACCACTGCTGATCAGGGGTCAATCTACAAGGCTTGCTCCAAGCCAGCAGTCTGGCCACAGAGATTCGTCCGCTGTGAAAGTTCTGTCCACCTGCCATTCCTCCAATGGCAGATGGACAGAACCAATTATTCACTTCCTATTTAATGTGTCTCTGATCTCATCATGCACTGTTAATACGTGGCAATGAATACTTTCGATTTAATACAGAATGGTCATAATGTTTTGGCTCATAAATGTTGCTGACAATAGAAAAAAAACAAAAGAAAAGCTAAAAGAAATCCCCATCACTAATCAATTCTCGAATGTTTCTTTCACCACAGAGTCAGGGGATGTGGCCCGTGGCCTTGACAGCTGCTACTTGAGGTCAGACGCTCATTAGTGCTAGGTGAAGAGTTTATGTGAATGCTGTGCTCAGTGCCTATGTACCACTAAGGGTCTTTCACAACAGCGTTACAATTCTGTGTTTATTTGCAGTGACTCTATGTACAGTCTATGCAACAACAACATATGATAGAAGACTATTTACAATTTTGCAAAAATAAAAAAATAAAAAACATCAGAGACAGGTATTGGTAATATCATTGAATTGTTTAAATTGTACTGCATATCCATTTACTCTATTATCTGTACTTTTTGGAGCATGCTAAAGGAAGCCAGTATGATCCCTTTTATCAAACATCCCAGATAAACATCAACTCTCATTTTTTAAAGAAAAACATACCCCGTGTTATGTGACTTTAGACATTAAAAACACCATAATTTAAAAAAATAAAATCCCTTAAATAATAGAATGTCAATAACAGTCACTGTCAAATGTCTGTTATTTGTGAAACGGTCATTATTCTAATTCAATATTATGATTACAAAATTCAATCTGTAAAGCCATTTCATCAGTGAATAAACTATTTAGATCCAACTTTGGAATATTTCTCAACTCTGCCATTTATATTTTTTACTTTTACTCAACTGGAAATGAGGCATGGTATTAAATGCTTACAAAAGCAGTACCATTGCTTAGGGAGTGCTCCCTCCTTGATCGTGTGTATATTTTCTGACATTCAGGAGGCCGTTTTGTCATTTTGTTATTTGGTTTGTTTGGCTCGAATTCATTTGATAGGTGTGGTGCAAAAATTAAACAGTTCTCTTTAGTAATAACCTATTGTGTTACAGAATGTGGTAGGATAAAAAAAAGGATGGCCCAAAGTGCAATAGACGCAGTCAGTGTGTGTGTCTGTAAAGACAGGGAATGAAGCAGAGAGAGTGTTGGAAGCACCCTACGGTTTCTTCCAATATGGTAAACTAAATGCCTGGAGCTGCTGCAGAGGTAGAGACAGAGCTGTGGCGGAGACTGCAGGAAGGAGCAGAAAAACTGCTGTTTGGGCATGAACCATTGATACACACTAGTTTTACTCAGTGGGATTCATCCCATCTCCTCTTTGCCCGTGTACATATCACTCATTTTCTCACTCTCCATTTCTCCATCATTATCACCCCTCCCTCCTCTCATTGAATGGGCTGTTTCTCCTCAAGGTGGCAATAAAAGGACAACAAAGATCTCTCTTTTAGACTTTGTCTTTTTCTTTCAGCTAGCTTTTCTTACCTTTCCCACATCACCACAAATCCAACTCTTTTCTTTGATTTCCTTCTATGTTAATTCCTCCTTTCACATTGTTGACTCCTTTTCTTCATTTCTTAAACTTTGCTTCCTTTATTCCTTTCTTCAACCATTTTCCCAGGAGAGGCATCTGCTGACTGTGTGCTTAAAATGGCTGGGAAGCCACTCTAAAGGAGCAACCAGCCACAGACACAGTGTAGGATCAGGCATAATTATGGCTGGCAGAGTATTTGCACAGCAAATAATGATGAACTGATAAAAATCAATACAGTCATGTAGGTAAAAATACAAATTTTGTGTTGACCTCTGTTAAAATAAGACATTATGCACATTACTACAATTCCTTGAAAGCATACAGCTGTAAAGGTTTGGGCACCCATGGGCAAATTCTATATTTACTTAATCTGGAAAGTAAAAAAGATCAAGTACAACCCCTGAAGTGAATACATATTAAATAACGAGGTTTTCTTCATATGTTAATGTACTGTTCCTTTGTACTAGAAGATTTTTTTTTAACTAACGGTAACTATTAATACCCTCCCTCAGGTTTATTTGGTAGCCAGCTTTTTAATCTAATGTAGGAATTTCCATCTTGTCTTTTTTTTAGATTACTTTACCTTCTAGAATACTTTTAGGTCATCTTGCACACACACTCAATTATATTTAAGTCAAAGCACATGCTGCTCATCTCCTGTCTAAACTAAAGTATTCATACCCTACATTAGGCAAGGTGCTACACATATTTAAATATGCATTTCCTGATTGTTGCTAAAGGGCTTAATGACTTAATCTGTCTACAGTACTTTTTTTCCCAAAGTGATTTGAAAATGGTGTCTAGATGTTGCTTTGGATACTTCATATGTTGATGCCTGATCAGATTTCCTTCTGATGACTTTCCTTTATTTGCACACTATTGTTGTGCAGTAAAACAGTGCAATCACAGCAGAGTATTGCTTTCCTTCCAAAAGGTTGATTGTGTTCATCTGGATGTAGCGTTTTTAAGCAACTTTTCATCTGATCATTGATCAAAGACCACTGATCAATGGTCATAAGTACCATTCACAAAGAGTTGGGAAATGGCTGCAATCACAGCATCGAAAGACGGCAAAAGGTACCCTTAGGTCCCCTCCTCGATTCAGAGATGGTCTTTCCCTTTTCACATAAATGGCCTCCTTGGCTCCCCACTCAAACCAGCGTTCCTCCCTGTCCAGGATGTGTACATCCTCTTCATTGAAAGAGTGTCTTGTTTTGACTCCAGCAGCTCCCCTTAACTACCATTTTATTTTGACATGTCATAATTCAAAATGTCTTTCAAAAGGCATCTTTTTATAGTCTTCCAATGCTATGCTGGCTTTGTAGGCATCAGATACCCTTGACATACAACTACTACTTCATGTTCCAGCTGTGACATACTGCCATAGTAGATCATGGAAACTCGAAACAATGCTTGTGATTCCATGGAGTTCGCCACAGAGTTTCAGAAGGATCCCAGAAACAGCTCCTCTGTGCTATGATAAAACTTATGTTCCCAATCTATTTTTGAGCCGACAAAGACAGCAGCAAGACAGTAACAGAAGTTTCATTGAGCATCCAGTCAATTTCCAAAATAAAGCATCGGCCTGATGGTAATAAACACAAACCAGAAAAAAGGAAAACCAGTTATAGTTTTTGTATTCAAGGTATTTGTATTCACTAACTGAGGTAGGCTAAATCATTTACCACTCTTTTGTTACTTACACTTAAGTCTTGCTACAAAAGACTTGGTGTGGTTGGTGTGATTTTGAAACCAATCAATTTCATAGAGATGTCCGAGTTGCTTACTGGTAATACCAGAAGAGTTCTGATGTTAGTTAAATCAGCAGCCTTTTACTTTATGTTTACTTATATGTATGAAAGCTTAAAGATGTACTCGTTTTCTTGTCACTCCACTCAAAGAATCCTTTGCCTGTCTCTTTTTTTGACAGTGATTACTGTCTCTCAAGCAAATAGCATCACAGAAAACAACATGTGTTCACTTCATCCATCAGTGCAGATAAGTCCTTCTCACGCTACCTTCCCTCCTTTTTCTTCAACACTCCTTCTTTCACTTCCTCCTTCAATCTTTTTTTTTCCCCCTTGTGGCTGACAGGCAAACAAAAGACGTCCATGTCCACAGGGAATGCGCATCAGTGTGTATCTGCATGTGTGTCTTTTGTGTGCGCATGTGTTTGTGGGGGTGGACACGCAAATAAGCCTGTAATATTTCTATTTTGGACTGGAAATGAAAGTGGAAGCTTGTTCTCTGGTGGCAGAGGAAGGAAGAAAAAGGAGCGAGGCCTCATGCCAAATGGTAGGATGCAACTGAAAAGAATAATTCAAGATGGTACGTAGGTGGTGTTCTGTGTTCATATGAGTGCAAAAACAAGCGTTAGTGAACATGTCTGTGCACATATATTAATTTCTGCATGGGTACATTTAATTGGATGGGACAGCATGTTTATGTGCATATTTTTTGCTTCTATCTTGTATGGCTCCATAAACACAGTGACATGCAGTCCTTATGTCTTTCTAAGCAAGAGAGCCTCCTGCAGAGAGCCACGTGGGTAATGCATTCCTAAATTAGACTACCATTGTACGGGTAAACACTGCTCTGCTTCGCAGCAGAGTGATTGGTGAGGTGAGTTTCACTCAGTATTGCTCATATGTAAAAACACTTCAAATAATCTTCTTAAAAGCAAACCTCTTTGGGTTATTACCTTAAGTAGTGTTACACAGATATTCAAGAAGATGTCAGGGGGGCTAGAGTGAATTTTTGTTTCACTCTAAATGACAATTAAGTGATTATCTAACGGTTCAATTTTTTTAATTGATTGACTAATTGATTCATTGAGTAGCATTTTCTTTTAACTGTCAAATGTTATCAGAAATATAAATCATTTTCGAACTGCAGAGTACTGTTTTGCAAGACTGTTTAGAATAAATGTTATGCATTCAACAAAGTCAATGCTTATTGTCTCTAGTTTGAACACTTCATATTTTTTTTATTTTTTTTTTTATTAATCATGCAGTATCAGCATGGTGGGGTCTGATCAGCAATTCATTTTGCAACATGTCAAAAATATCATTGTACTCATAAAGAACCAGCTGCAAGAACAAATTGAAACAAGTGTCTAATTCCACAGAAGAAAAGTGGTAGTCTATCCAGCATGCCCTAGCTGGGCAATGAAATCTCAGAATTAAATCAAAATTAATAATGAATAAATTGCTATAAAATTTGCAATAATTATATTTCTGACGATATATACAAAAAAAAAGTTTAACATTTGTAGGACTAAGTAAATTAGCGTATGCCACAAGTGCTTGACACTTTAACAATAACAAAGACTAAAGAAAAATCACTGTGTAAAGCTGCAGAATATGGTCACATAATGAAACTGAAAACTTATATTTTTATCCCAGGATGTTGTACCCAGGATGGACCTTTCTAACTCGCCCCAAGGACTCTAACTAGGAGTTCTTCAGCAATGCTTGGTTGAGTCATGTTTACTTTTGGGCTGCACACTGGCAGCCGCAAGCAACTCCTTCGCATGTGCTACCATAGCCCGGTTATACTCCGCAGTGTGTTTTCGCTGTAAGTGGCAAACAAGTTTGTCGTTACCACCTGTAGTGGAAACATCTTTCTTGCATACTTTGCAATGTATTCTGCTTTGTTGGAGGTTGTTGAAGAAACTCGCTTTTTAGGTACTTGTACTAAATCGTCATTGAAGGCTTCTTGCAGCTTTTGATCACAGATTTGCCTGTGCTAGTCTCATTGCTTGCACTTAGGAACGTAAATGCATGGCATTGCTATAGCAAAAATATTGCTATATAACATTTTTACATCCAGTATTATCATGGACAATATGATATGGCACAACTATGCAATGAGAAATCTCCTAACCAGCCCTCCCAAGTACCCTCAGAAGCCTCTGCATAAATTTGTTGGCGCCATTGTAAAGGAGAGACAGTATGTAAAAATGTGAATTTTTACATTCTACTGCAAGTATTGTGTCATAATATCTTTACTGTTAACATTTCCAAGTCCTGAAAAGAAACTGCTCAAACATTCTGCACAGCTAGTTGTTGTATATCTATCGCTTTTCTCTAAAAGGTCGTTTCATACACCTTTAAGTAATCTAAGTTGTTGTTATGGCTAAATGTTTTGTCAGATCTTCATGTCTGAATAGTAAGTGTCTTTGTCTGTTTGCATTTACATTTTCAGTGTGAAATACATTCCTATCAAAGAGTGAAGAAAAAGATAAAAACATACCAAACAAGATATGCCGCAGTTTAGAATATACTATATAAAACACACAACAGGCAAAACTAGTGTTTTTGTTGAGCTACTCACTATACTACCAGTAAGAGTCATTTACATAGAAATGACAACAATCCTTTTCATTCACATGAGATCCAATCTCTATTTTGGGAGTGTAATAAAATTCAAATTTAGAAAAAAGCAAAGAAGTGAGGAAAACAAATGGCACAAACATTGAGGTTTGGACTTCTAGACAGAATGTGAGCAAAGAGAACAGAGTAAAGCAAAGTGATGTAATTGCCAGCTCATAGAAGAGTGTAGAGTTTAACAAGGAAAAAATCAAACTAATAAATTAGAATGACTTCAAACATATCAAAGTATGGTCATGTGCGTACCTCTGAGCCTCTTGAGCCTGACTTGGCTAGGTAGATGGCACTTCTTTGACAGCTTTTATCCAAACATGCGGGAAGGAGATGGTCCTGGTAGCCATCACCATCTGCCAGAAACATACACAAAACATCACATCGTGAAGCAACAATGCTTGATTGAACACAGGGGTAGTGTGATGCTTTACTTTCAAAAGCTGAGCTATTTTCATATTTTTATTCCATTACAATGTTTCACGTTTTTTTCCTCATGTAGGAGACGGATCACAGGAGTGCCTGCTTGTTTTTCCACAAGCAAACACAAATCTAAGCAGCACTCGTCTCTTTGATGCCTTTTAACAATGTCAGTTGAGTTGAAGTATCATTTTCTCAACTGATTTTCACTGCTATTAATTATTCTAATCATGATGCCATGCAGGTTTCTGATGTACAAACAGGGACAGAGCCTCCAAAATCTAAACAACAGCTTTTCAAAGCACAAAACACTTGAGTGCACCAGGTATGGCTTCGCCACACAAACAAAGTTAAACTGGCCAAAAAAAAACCTAATTAAGTCGTGCTGACTGAATCTTAAATGTTTCAACACATTTACATCAGCAAGAATAGACAAAAAGTGTTAATTGTGTTCTTCTCAGGGCTTTTTACTTCTTCAGGTCCTGAAGAAGAACACAGAAAGAACACAGATGATAAGTATAGATAGAGCAGACAGACTGCTTGAATTCCTTTAAGCCATTAAACTACAATATTTTGCATATATTATAGCAACTGGTGTTCCAAGTATAGATCCAGTATAGTTCCAACATGGAAACGGACACAAACAAAACCTCTCCCCCAGCCACTCTGCTGAAAGGGTGATGACAGTCTGATGGAAGTTTTGTAATATTCAGTAAGAATATCAACAGTATATGTATATAGCATTTTCATACTATTTACTATGCTATATTTACTTAATATAATATTATTATAGTCTTCAAGGGTAAAAAAAATAACATTGCTGAATCAGGATTTTTTTCCATGTACCGTATATCTTCCATTAGTAGCCTGTCTCTTTTAAACACTAATAAACGCCGGTTTGAAAACATGTCACAACAAATAGACGCCGGTCTCCAATAGTAGCCAGACAACCTTCGACCCGGAAGTCCCTCCACGCTGTCTTCTTCTTCTTCTTTTTAAATTTTATTGGCGGTCGGCAAACAACTGAATGGTGCATTACCGCCATCAACTGGTATGGAGTGACTGGAACGTCGCTCACAAAAAACCCCTCCGTGCTGTTGTCAGCCAGCTGTTTTCAATCAGCCGTCATCTACGACCAGCTGCATTTAAGCTGGATGCAGCGACCATCAAAGTGGGATTATTACACTGAACTGGAACTGTCGGCTAGCCTACCTGCTAACTGTGATTTTCTGGTCTTTTACGTCCACTCAAGGAAAGTTGGGCGGAGAAAAGTTTCAGGGAGCACCACTCGTGCACTGGGCTACCACAGACAAGGAGACACTCGGGAGCAAAGGAGGAGCACAATTGGGAACTGCATTATTTGTGAACTGTTGGAGCACTGTAAGTAAATGCATACTTGCAGTTGCGTCTTTTCTGCAAAACCGCACCTGGGTCTCCTTTCCCTTTCACTTCCGCGACAATTCCATCTGAGAAGGGAATAAAAGTCTACAATAATCGCCGGTCTCTTAAACGCCGGGCCGTCCGGATAATTTTTTGAATAAATGCCGGGGCTACAATTGGAAGATATACAGTATTTTAGTTGTTTGTTTGTTTTTAAAGCAAAAACGCACTAATAGAACTACTTAGAATGGTTTTGTTGCTGTTGTTTTAAGTCGTATGTCTTTTGTTGTTTAACATGAGACTTTTAAAGAAGAAACTCTTTAAAAGTCTTGAGATGATTTCATTGACTGATTGACACCAGTGCCGTTATCAGCTCTGCTTTTAAATTTGACTCTTTATCAGTTCTCTCATTGATTCTTGATCAATTTACTCGGCCAAAGCTGCTTTCTGGCATCAATGTAACATTCTCTGTAAACAGCACAGAAGACGACTAGCAAAAAGCCTCCTCAAATGACTCAGGTGTGAAATGGCTCAAATACGTTTGCTTTTATTGCTGCGCAGTGGGCAACTGTCAAGGGAAATGGTAAGCTTGTATGTATTGAATTTTGATGGATTGGAAAATATCCTGTTCCTCAAATTCTAATATGAGTGAATTTGGGTTTGTAAAAAATGACACAGAATTGTGTTATTGTCCAGTTTCTTGCAAAAATTGAAGTCACATTCCTTTGACTTGCACAAGTTTAGGACTCATCTCCCTTTTGCAGATATTTTGACTTACCAAACCAGAGAGATCACAGGTGCACTCAATAAAAATAATGAGCACTCAATTCCAATTGAGTATTAAATCTTCAGTGCTTTGCAATGATACAAGCTTGCTGAATTATTAAGATGAGATCTAGTAAATTAAGTCAAGCTATCATTACCTTCACTACCTGTGTTCTTCTTGTTGTAACAAGAAATCTTCCATAAATAAACAATTTACTTTGGATTAAAAGCACACATCACAATGCTAGAAAGGCAAAAATAACAAAAGGGTTGAATGTCAAGTAAATGGTTTGTTGCACAGCTTCTAACATTTTGCTGGGCCAGTTCATAAACACACCACTTGCTCTGTGTTCATGGGTTGGCATGTATTGACACCAGACATAAAGAGGTGAAACTGCTTCCAGGCTTCTCATCGCATGGTTTATCTGAATCCGTTTCAACAGGACAGAGCAACACTCCCAAACAGATGCTGTGCCATGTGGAAGGAGAAAACTGAATGACATTGATGATGAATGACAGTACAAAGCAGGGGAGGAGAACAAGCTGAACATGTCTGTCAGGGGCAACTGAGCGAGTGGCAGAGAGGGGTGGGGTGGGGTGGGGTGGGTGAGTCAGATAATGAGATGCACTACAAAACAGAACAAGTCTAAAGGTCATTAAAGCCAACCTTTCTTTAAATAATGCACAAAATATATCTCAAATTTCCTGTATTGATGCAAACACAGTATATTATATAATCCAATTTAATTAAATTTAATTTATATAACGCCAAACCACAACAGCAGTGGTATCAAAGTGCCGTATACGGTGAATAATAAAGGTAGATGTATTTATTTCTTATATTTTTTAATACCGGTGGCTGATTAAATGAATAGCATTTCAACATAATATACATATAAAAAAAGTTTTTTTATACAATTTTAAAATATATCTTGTTTCCAGATTTTATAGGCTTAAAAATTGGCCTCTGAGGAGGTAAAGATACTTTTCTTTTCTTTCCGTCTTATTTAAACTTTAATATTCATGAAATATTACAGTTTCAGAATACCAGAGGCTTAAGTATTATTATCTTTTGCAGCCTTGGTGAGAATGTGTGCTTATATTTACTTCTCCCATCGCAGCCAACACACTCAGGACCTTCTGTTGACACAAGACTGTAGTACGATGTGACAGAGAGATATAGGAACTTATTGTTTAATGCATAATCCCAGTTCCATGCAGTCTCTGGAAAAGATGTGGAGTTTGATTGGTACAGGCACCTGAAAGACATCCAGGTTCTATCACATAGACAGAAATGTAGGAGGCCAGTATTTTGATGACGTGTCCGCTATTAGTTAAGAAATGTCCGTATATGCTAGCCTTTACTGCATCCCCCAATTTTATAGAACACAATTCCAGCTCAGTTAGCCCCCAACCAAGCAGAAGCTACTATACTATAATGTGTTATTAGGTGAAAAGCAAAAACATAATTTTAGGTGTGGGCAATGCTTCTGATTTATGTCATCACTGTGGGTGTAATGGAAACAAAGTGAAATGTAGAAAATGAAAGCATTTGGACATTTTTGCAGTGTGGGTAGAGATATGGGATGTCGAGAGGCTGTAGGGAAAGAAACACCGGAAAAAGAAGAGACTGTGAGAGAAAATGAGTGCAAATTTAGTCCTACAGAGGATGTCACTCGCCACTCTGCCTCTGATGCTTACTGTCAGTTCTGCTATACACACACACCCACCCCAACATTAGCTCCCTCTGTCCCACCTGCCCTCTCCTCATTGAATACCTCCTTTCATCTATCTACCCATCTGTCTCTTTTATTTATGTTATGCTCTCCTTCACCCTCTTCTAGCTCACATGATATTCTGTCCTCAGTCTTAAAAGTTTCTTTTCCTTAGTCTGTCTTTCCCTTTTATTCCACCTCATTCTCTCCCTCACTCTTCCCTACCTCCCTACCGCTTTTCATCTCCCGCTACCACTGATGATGCATGTTGTGATGTAGATTGGATGAGAGAGTCGCAGAGGGAGGAAAACTGCAGGTATGGGTTGAAATGGAGAAGGCAGTGAGGAGAGGGGCGGTCCGGAAAGGGTTGGTCAGAGAAGGAGGCGAAACAGAGCTAAATAGCTAGAGAGAAAGAGAAAAGGAGAGGATATACAAAGACTGTGATGGTATCCACTGTGACCTGATAGGATTCATAGTAAATCAATAAAACAGCATCCTAATCATAATATACACCTGCACACAATCGTAATTTTAAAAGAGCCCTCATGTCGCTGTCCTGTGTGTATGTTTGGCAAGTATCTGCAGGCTATGCTGTATAGGTTAGGAGTCTGTAGGAAAATGGCTCTTCCTTGCTTTATGACCTCAACAAATTTTTGGGCTCAATCACTAGTTTCAAAGAATACTGAATTCAAAACCCTCATTAGGTAGACAAACCAGAGTATTGGGTTAGGTGTCGGGTTACTGGATAACAGCTTGTGACTAATAAGTTATTAATCAATGAGAAAGCCGTATCAATTTCAGTGACATTCACCCCACATTCACGATGGATGTCTTCAAAATCTAAGACACCGATAGCATAAGTGCCCAGCTTGAGGCATCAGGACTTCACTGTCTTTGATCATGACATTGTAAGCACATGCACGCATCGTGATAAAACAGGGCCATATAAGATGAAAATTATATCTGACAGGTCTATAGAGATCTTCGAAGCAAGATAAATGTAAACTGTGACTTATCTTTTTTTGTGTTATTATTGTGTGATTCACTTTGACTGAAGGATAATCGCACTGTAAGCTTTGAAGCTATTGTTTTGATATTTTAGTTGCTTTAGGGAACTGATGCCAAATGGCATCTTGTCTGGCTAATACCATTTCCTGTCTGCCATTTACCCATCCATGTATATACAATCATCATTAAGCCCATTTGACAAATAGTAAGGGAGAAAACAAAACAGAACAAAACTCATCTTCAGAAGGTTCTTAAGCTACCTGTGTGTGTGTGTTTTTTTTTTCATAATTATAAAAAAAAAAAAAACATCAGCACTGCTACTTTTTACTTCATGACTCTATGTAGTAAGTCTGTGTCTTATGTCTCTATTAGTGTGGATTTAAGAAAAAAAAAAACACCCCTAAACTCCTATACAGAAACCACATACACAACACTAAGAACATGTGCAACACAATCTAAAATTAATTCAAAAATTAAGTGCTAATTAGTGTGTAGATTGTTGTGGGTGAGTTCTTCTAATTGAGAGTGCCACTTTTTCATAATTAGTGAGCAGCAGACACTGAAATACGAAAGAGGAACTCTTGGGGTTCTACCTTCAATGAAGGACACTTTTGTGAGATATACTTTGTAATTTGCATCAAATTGCATATTAAAATGTGCAAATGAATATCTGAACTTGGAAACCATAAACCCAGGAGAATAAATCTTTTGCATTTGCATTGAAATATCTCTAAATGCAAGCGGATATCACAAAATGGTGCCTGATTAGGAGATTTTATTTTTCCAATTGCCACATTTTCACTTCATTAACATGGTCTGGAGGGATGTCTTTCATATAAACGCAGATGTATAATGTTAAGTGATATTGCTTATACAACCCACTCTGATCCTGACTAGCCCAGCAGCATTTCTCTACCTCTGTTTTACAGGTATATCCACTTCTCCTGGAGTCTGAGACAAAGGGAAAGTGATGCAGAATGTGCAACTGAAAAAGCAAAGCGAGCGCGATGGCAGAGTAGACTGGCTGAAAACAAGACAAGACTGCCAGTAAAAGAAAGAAAAAACACAGCCACAAAAGAGGGGGTGAAAACTGTGAAAGGTATGCAGTAGTTGAAGAGAGAATGAGGCAGAAAAGAGGGAGAAGGCCAGAGGTTGGATGTAGCACAATATAATAAGATGAGTGGAGAAGAAAATGCCTGGGGGGGAGAGCGGAGAGAAATAGGCTGTTAACATACTGACTTACCTGCACGCACACACACACACACACACTTTGTTGAGCACACGCATACCCACACAGCACGATGACAGCTTTTCCAATTTTAAATATCACTTCCAAACACATTCCCGTCTCGCTGTCTGAAAAATCTCCCTATCCTAGTGAGCTGCTGGTCGCTGAGCCGCCTCCCTACATCCTACCTGCGCTGACGCGAGCTGACACACTCAGTTGTGGGACTTCGTTGTGCTTTACCTAATGATGAATTATGCATTGGCCGCTGTCACTTTGAAAAATGCAATTACCTCAGTGATAAGGCAGATGGGCCTGTTTTGTCTGGCATATGCTGTGCATCTATTAAGAGTGTACTGCTGGAAACAGAGCTGCAAGCACACAAACATGGACGTGTGGACAGATTCCCGTATGCTTTCATGAACATTCACATACACATGCACATAAACAAGTACACGCACGTCTCAGGTTTAGCCAATGTATGCTGTCCGTGCATGCTGCTTTTACACTTGGATTCAAAAGTATCGCTCCTGTTTGGTATTTACAAGTGTGCATCATCATTTTGCTCATGTGAGTTGAGTGGTCGAAGGCAGTGCCGCTCCTGATGGAGCAAAGATGCATTAGTTGGTTCCAGTTTTTTTTCCACTTTTAAATTACAGGCACATCTATTTCAAGACTAGCAGTGGTGATTATTACTTAACCTTAACTCTCTGCCTACACCCCAGTGTTGATGGCGTAGGCCAGAAAGCTTCCAGTCAATAAAGCAAAGATTTGTGACTTTTGAAAGTTAAAAAAAGGTGTTCTGGTCAGAAGTCAAACTCTAAAGCAAGGGAAAGAAGCTTAAGAACAACCCTGAGTTTTGCTAGAGTGAGCTGCAGAAAATAAACTTTAAATTAAAAAGCCAAAACAGGGGCATTTCTAAAGAAATCCAGGATCTGATTTTTTGGATGCACGTACTATAGATAAGGGAAAATGACTTGAATGTGCAAAGAGGGAAATTATGTCCTCCAGCTGTATGAGCTGGTGGACACTTAACCGTTTGGTGATGATCCTTTAAGATATGAGACACCAGAGTAATTTGCCATTTGAGAACAGGTTACCACATGATACTGTAGACAAAGATGCAGTGAAGCACGTACTCACCAGTAACAGAACTTTCCAGCCTAACACATCGCAGTGATGATAAGAATCAATTGCCTTTTCTATTTTTATTCCTGTTGCTATTGTTATAATAAAATATTCAATATTTTTAATAAAAAACAAACTTTAGGAAACAGAAAATGACAGAAACATGTAGAGAACAGACAGGACAGTAGACACTGATGTAAATCTATGGGGGGAAATCTGGTAGAAGACAGAAACTCAGAGCTAGAAGGGTAGAGTGAGAATTGACATTGTGATGTGTGATGGAAATAATTCCCACTCCAAATCACAGAGGGATGCAATGCTGCTCTATTTCATTCTCTCCTCTCTCCTATTGCTTTTATTATCCTCCCTCCCATCTTTCCTCCTCCCTCTCTAGATCATCTACCTTGGCTCTTTTTATATATTTCACCCTTTTTTCCACCTCACTTCATACCACCTTTGAAATGTGCCATTTGCCCTCACTCTTTCCTTTTCCAATTTTTCAAGCATTTAAGTTTTTAAGGTAAATTCAAAAGGTGCTCATTAATTAACCTGAGCAGAAGCTGGTCAAAGAGACTCACAGGAGGGCCGCACACAGAGAAACAAACGCTGCATAATAAGAGCGACGAAGTGAGACTGGATGACAGAGATAGGCTGGATCGGGTACGTAGGAGGACAATTTCAGTAGGTAGATAAAGAACCAACATTGGAGCACACACAAAAATGGGACTTACATGACTTTGGCAGTTTGTATACTTAATAAAGATGTAGTACAAGAGGATTTATGTCAATACTGTCATCACTTAAGCTGCATCTATTTGTAGAATTTACAGGCAAGAACTATGTTTTGTTCGAGCTGAAATAAATCAATTTTGGACATTTGGCACTAGAATATAATACGTCTTCTTTCAAGTTTGTGGGTATTTTGTGTCAAATACAATCTCCTCTGAATTATACTGCGTTCACCATCAATTGCACAGAGCATCTCTCTTTTTATCTGTGTCTTTTGTATCTCAAAACCTCGAGACAAAACTATACATTATAATGAGGAATGCATTTTGAGCTAACATCACCGTAAACAGTGTGACTAATGGAACCTGAACTAAATGTAACAATTTATTCAGCTATTTCTTTTAAAGACCGTTGCTTCATATATTGAAAAACTAATCATAACCACTAAAGTAAAGTGAACAGTGAAAAGTAAAGCTTACATGAACACTCAACAAAACAACTAAATGGATTAAGAGAGAGAGAAAGGGTGTTAGCTGGTCTTCCAACACTGTAATAAAAATCAGTGACACCCAAAGCTGTTTAGATGAAGAACAGACGGCGACGTAAGAAAACAAGAGCGGAAAATTAGTAAGCCGTAGATAGGAGATATGGAGTAGATCAAGAGAAGTAAAGAAAGATGCTGACAGCTGAGGAGGGGCAAAGTGAAGCAAGACAAACCAGGACAATTA
>VURO01004476.1:59123-85281 GCA_015108175.1 Pelvicachromis taeniatus | reverse complement strand
CACTATATAAAAAAAAAATATATTTTTTTTTTTTTTCTTTTTTTTATATAAAAAAAAAAAAATAAAAAAAAAAATTTAAAAAAAAAAAAAAAAAGGGGGGGGGGAAAAAAAAAAAAAAAAAAAAAGCCTGGTCGACTCTCTAACCACACCCCCCTGCGGAGAAGTTGCTTCAGACGTGCAGATGGGACAGAGAAACAAGACAGGGAGAAACAGACAGGGCCACAGACGGACAGGAAGCTGTCTCACAGAGGGTATGAGTCAGGCAGACATACTAACAGACAGAGGGACAGACAGGCAAGCTGCTGGAGGGCTTCACTGGCTCTTCCCCAGGTTACATAAACAGCTCCAGCTCTGGACTCAATCTACAGCCAGCCAGCACAGCCGCTAACAGCAGGGCTGTTTGAGATCGTTAGTCGAACTGACTCACTCTGCAGGGTGCGCGCTCGCACGCACTCTCGCACACACACACACACCAGTGCTTCATATTGTATCCCCTTCAAATCGGTGTAATGCTGACTGACCTCTTGACTGGTTAGAGCTGCAGGAGTGACTCAAATCGGAAAGCGTGATCTATTCGTCTGTGCGTCAGTGTTCCTACCAAGAACTTTAATGACTTTTTTTCCTCAATTTGACTACATGCTGTTGTATAGAAGACCAGAACGTCTGGCACGATTAGACCAAACGCATCTGCGTTTGCAGGAAAAAGCGAGGCTGTCTCCTCTTACCTTCAGTCATGAAGTAGGGAATGCGAAATCTTCCCTCTAGTACTCTCTGCCGGAGGTCAGGCAGAGTGGGCCCGTCAAATGGTAATGCGCCGCACACCAGCACGTAAAGCACTACTCCCATACTCTGGGAACATGAAAAAAAATGTGCGCACACACACCCGAGAAAACAAGGTGAGGATAGGAGTGAACAATAACCAGTAGGTTAATCAATCTTAGGTATACAAATGCAAACAACCGGGACACGTGTCCCACTAAAGCCACACACAACTTTATGGTAAATGATTGCGATATATAGGAGGCTACAAACTGTGGTTGGGAAATCACATTCCACGTAACCACAGAACAACATGACAGGAACCAAACCTGCTGACTGTATGAAATCAGAACTTTATTTCCACTAATATATAAATACATAACATTTTCAGAAGTGAGCTGCATCCGATCATTTCACGTGGCTTACTAAAGCAAATGGTGCTTAAAAATCTCAGCAATAGAGCTGAGAAGATATTACAGGGAAATTCAATCCACAGGTATGCAGTTACAAGGAATTATTAAAAAATAAATTGTTAAAGAGATGTCCAATTTATGCAATGAGCCATTTTACCCAGATATCCAGCTGTGGGCCTTCATACTGTTGTCCCTCAAAGACCTCTGGAGCAGCATAGGGCGGGCTGCCACACCATGTGGCCAGAGGCTTCCCGGGCTGGAAAAAGTTGCCAAATCCAAAATCTGCAGAAGGCGAAACATCAGGGGGGTAAGTAGATTAAAGATCATTTCAGATATTTAGGCTTGTAGCGTTGGTAATGGCCCACAGAAATCCTGCTGTTGTCCAGCAGTTTCTGCCCTGTGACTGTAAAATAAAATTAAAAAAGAAAAAAAGAAAAGAGTTCAGGCACTTTGGGACACAGTATGAATGTGATATTTTGAAAATGGGAAAACTAAATTGTTTACTAAACTAAACTAAATTTCAGCACAAAACTCAAGAGTAGCAATTCATAGTTTTGTGTCTTCATGCAAGTTTTGTATAACACAATACGTGATCCACATATTTGTACATTTACAAAATGGACCTTTGTATGAGGTAACCTCCCCTGGAGACTGACATGAGGTAATCTGTGCTGTTCTCTGATTGGTTCCTTCTAGAATGACTAAAAGTCAGATTTTAATCTTCAGAAGAAAAAGAATGTGAACAAATGGACACAAAATGATGGGAAGTTCATGTCTGCCTTTCATTACCATCCAACTAAATGCAGCAGCATAATCGCACCGAGCCAACACGTGTGCCTGCAATCACTCGGCTAACCGATTTTCTTATGAGTCAACATGACTTTCACCTATGTTCTCTTCTTCTCATCCCTCAAGTCCTCTCAACTAAAAGATCAGTTTGCTCCAATTCATTTTATACAAATAAAAAATAGCTTCTTAGTTTTGAGAATTTTAAATACTCTTCTTCTTTTGATAGAGCAAAAACAGGAAAGGGAAAAACAACAATAGATAAAAAATTTCATGCTTCGTTAGTTCATTATCAATGGGAAGGCGTCACGGAGCCTGACAGCTACAGGAGCAGACAATCACGCTCACTTAGCCCTCCACCCCCACCGTTTTTCCATAATTCGAAACAGTTACATAAACACCAAAAATGTATTGCAAAACAAATAAATAAGAGATAAAAAAAAAAAATCTGGCTTACATAATGGGGCTGGAGGTGATGTGGGTTCACACACACACACATGCAAAGACACAAACAACACAATGAGCAGTGTGTGAGAGCAAGAGCCGTGTGACCCAAACCCCCTATTCCTCAACATGATCTTTTGCAGTTTATGTAAAATAAACTACAGACCAATTTAAGCCAAATTCAAACTGACCAGACAATCAGAATCGATCATGTGACTTTTAATTACTAACAAATTTGTATTTTTTTGCTATGTGTCAACTTGATGTGTTCAGAGAATCGTGGAAACACAATTTTCTCAAAAGTTGTGTTGTTTTTTGTTTTGTTGTTTTCTTCACAAAAATCAAAACCAGACCAAACCAAGTATCCATTTCTAACTTTAATAGGTGAGAGGTACTTTTGGCTGCTCCCTTATTTCCCAAAGGGTCGACACAGCGGATGGATCCGCATATTCGATTTGGCACAGATTTGATACCCGTCCAGAAAACCCTCCCGGCTTGGCACCAGCACTCAGGAAAGTACTAACTTGTGACCTCCGGAGGCTGGGTCTGTCTCTCCTCCTGATCTCGAACTGGTGATCTTTGAGCAAACTCTCATCAATAAGCTGGACAGACCTAACTTTAGTAGTTGAATCTGTATGACTCAGTCAGATTTAGAATGCTAGAAATACAATGGTAAGTAAATTATTAGGGGTTTTGGGGTTTTTTTGTGCAGTGACAAATTGTTTTAGTGTTAAACACTGGGGCTGTGTGGGTGTGTAGAGGTCTGATAGTCAAGAGTTACATCATTAAATGTGATCACACCGGCCATTTCTACAGCAAACTTTGCTGCATGGTGTCTCTAAAAGGCAAAATGCTTAAAGATAAAGAAGACGATGAAGAATCCGGACTGTCAAATGTTTTTTTTGTTTTGTTTTTTGCACACACAAGAAAGGCTGCAGGAGATTATAGCTTAAATACCTGTAGGAATCAAGCAATTAGCAAAGGGTAAACTCCTGAACAGAGCTGAGCAGCTCTTTGAGTGTGTATGCGAGCTCGTGTAGTCGAACCCTTTAATTACTGCAATGCAGGTAGCAGCAGGTGCGGCTGGAATAAAACGAGAGCTAAAGCAGCGTGACACTGTGGGTTTATTACAAGTATGTTTACTGTCTGATGCTGCTGCGAAGGTGAGATGCGAGATGTGAGATGCAGGCAGAGCTGAGCGGAGCAGTGCAGCTGGTTTATCGTCAGAAGCTGTGACCCATTTCATGGAGCTGAATACTGAGCAGACTGGTTGACGTCAAACACTCCAGCATGCTGCAGGCTACTAACAGCAGTCCCAGCTCTACCGTAAGGGCGGGGCACGAGCGGGCGTGTGTCACGCACAGCAAAATTAACATAACATTAGCGAAAGATGTCAGGCAAGAGCATATGAAGGTTTACAACACTACACATGTAAAAAAAATAAGAGTATGATGGTGCAGTTAGAGGATGGCACACTTGTATGGAGCATCAGTAAACTTGTGGCTGCAGCTGCTTTTTTTTATCCTCGTTTTTCTTCTAGATCCGGTTTTCCAAAACACTGAACTGGATTCTTGAACTTTCTTATACTTCCTTCATCTGCAACATTTTTCCCAATGCAGCGTGTGAAGAAAAGAACATTTCTTCCTTCAAAAGACATACATTGTAAAATTTGGTGCTTTTCTAACTCTCCTGGGGTCACCTGGGAAAATTATACAGGTATTAGATTGTTCATGTTTTTTTTTTTTTACATTGTTATTAATTTAATGTTTAATATTAAAGTCATTCTTGTATCAATGCATTTAGAGTGGTGATTTTGATGTGGAGCTGGACATGAAATGCCTTTGGTTTGGTGCACTTCTAGCAACTTCATTGTGGATACTTTCAACATGAAAAGTTCAAATAATGAAGCTGCAAATAGCTGCTGAAAGTATTTTAGTGATATGACAATATGTATTGGATAATGTGATCAAAACATGCATAGGGAATAAAGCTCAAAAACAGGAAATGTATACACTGCACTGTATGCATGCATTTCCCTGCTTAACCGCAATGGCGGCGTTCTCGCCTACTCTGAATCAGCAGCCAATGCCTGCTTTTGTTTATGTTATTCCTCCTCCTCTCTTTCCGTTGCTTTCAATCTGTCAACTCGAATGTAAAGGGGCTGTTTGAAGTGAAAACATTAAGGGCACTCCCCGCTGCTCCTGTTCCTCTCTCCTCTGCAGCCACCAGGAGGATGACCTTTCTTTGACTGGCCGCCTGTTAAGGTACATACAGACTGACCAGAGGTGGCTTTAGAAGCCACAAAGCCACCACTGAAGAGAAAAACACAGAAGCAATGGCACTTTGTCTGGATGTACACATTCAGAGTAGTGCTAAAACATATTTAGCTGAGAAATAGAAAAATAATTGATTATGTTAAGATTTAATCAGCTGTTTATTTTATCAAGCAAAAATACCAAACACTTGCTTAACTTCCCATTAATGCAAATATGTAATCAGCCAATCACACGGCAGCACCTCAGTGCCTTTAGACACGTAGATGTGGTCGTGGCCCTTTCCTGCCTTTTATAAACAGTTCAGGCTGATAGTAGCGGTGTAACGGTGTACTCCAATAGGCTTTACAATCACCAGATCTCAGTCCAATAGAGCACCTTTGTGATGTGGTGGAACAAGTGATTCACATCACAGATGCAGCTGACAATGTGCAGCAGCTATGTGATGCTATCTTGTCAATATGGACCAAAACCCACGAGAAATGTTTCCAGCACCTTCTTAAATCTATGCCATGAAGAAATAAAGCAGATTTGAAAGCAAAAAGTGGGTTTGTCTGCATGTTACTAAACTGAGATTTTATAAACAAACTAATGGTTCAATCAATAGCACCCTGATAGCAGAAGGCCAAGCACATTTTCCTTAAAGATCAGAAAATAATCTGATTACTTAACAATCAAACATAACCATTACGTTTCAGCATGAGCACAAAAGACAGTAAATTTGTAACTCTCGACACGAGTCGATCCCATGTACAGTGCAAATCTGACACCTTTACTCATCCAAACTTCATGTGCCATTTACCAAACTTGTCCGAGCATGTTGTAGTCAAGAGGAGCACGGCGTGTACCTTGGAGATGGATGTCCTCCCCAGAGAAATTTTCACTAATCACAAGCCAGGTAATGTTCTGTTCATTGTTTTCCTGCTTCAAATCTAATCTGCTGTGCGGACAATCAACTGTGAGTCAGACATGTTTGTGAAAATTACTGCTCGGGTAATAACATCTCCAGGTTATCATCTTGGACCCTTCTGAGAAACCGTGGACAGGATGATGTGAGTAATGATGCAACGAAAACAGTTATTCTGTAGTTCTGTCCTCTTTGTCCTTTTCTGGTCTCAGAAGAAAGAAGAAGGTGCATTTATCGCGCCAATAAACACGGACTTGACTCAACTACCTGAAGCTGATGATATGAAGTCCTTTGAAGACGGGAAGCCATTTCCTTCTCTAGCACATATACAGGGTCTGGTATCCTTTCACACTCGGATTTTTAGCTGCTCTCGTGATCAGCTCACCTTAGATGGATTTCAGTATTAGCTCTGTATTAAACCTCAGACTCTCTCAGAGCATGGTCCTAACTGCAGGCCTGCCACCCTGCTATGCACGCTCCTTATCATTCTTCCTTCATCCCCTTATCTGATACTCCGTCTCCAAAGTAGCTAGTCAATCCCATCGCCCTATCTCCTCTTCCATTAAACCTAAGCCCCTCATTGTGACTACCTCAGACGTCCCCTTCTTCGCTCCGAGACAAGGCAGCGGGGTGACATTCCCACAAGCTAGCTCTAAACACCAGCTGCTTAATAATCACACTTTGATGCCTGTACTACAGACTTCCAGCTTAGCCTCAAATATCTGCCTCTGGGTCTGTTCTTCTCTTTGTCCGCCATGTTTCATGTCTTCAAACTCAAGAGTCACCAGGGAAGCATTTTTAAGTTCCTCTGATCATCAGTTTTGAAAATGTAACACAGGCCTTAAAGCTTTTAAGATGTCTGTCATGGGATCTCTCAGCCAACAGCTATCTTGCAAGCAACCTCTGACCAATTCTCAAAACTGCAAAAAAATGACCTAAGCAGCATTTCTGAACTCCACAAGCGCTGAGATCATGACAGGCAATAGATCAAAAACTCATGCAGAGATCCTGGATTTTTCATCCAGTGAGTTTATGGGTCCCCTGTGCAATGTGTTACCTGCAATCTTGATGTTCATATGGCCATCCAGCAGCAGATTCTCAGCCTTCAGGTCTCTGTGAACGATGTTCCGGTTGTGACAGTATTCAACCGCTGACAGGATCTGCCAGAACTTCCTCCTGGCCTCTAGCTCACTGAGACGGCCATGCTTTGCCAGATAGTCTGCAGACATTGGAAAGAGATGACGTGTCACGTTAGAACTTTAAGTCTATATCTTTTTTTTTTAATTGATTACATAACCTGACCTTCCGAACACTGCTTAAGGTATCACCACTCAGTTGAAAAGAATGCAATAAAAGTTGATTTTTTTCATTGAACTGAGTGGTTGTGCTGAAAGTATAATTTAGTTTTGATGAGGTGCAGGCTTGGTGCCAATGGCAGCTTACAGCTGCTCTACATTACAGCATGTTTTGTGAACTCATTCAGTGCAAGATGTACAATGTAATCTTTCTTTGGAGACCCCTGCTCTAGCCCTGTGTGTGCATGCGTGAGTAGGCATTGGCTGACGGCGAAAAATGCACTGTGTTGTCATAGCAGAATGAAGAAAGCGGTGACAGAGATTTCCGAGAACAGGTCTTCTGCTATACAATGCCTAGATTAGCACACACTGGATCAGCTTGTAAGTTTGGGGTCGGTTTAATAGGATACTGAAATAAATTTGAACAGAGTTCTTTTTCCAATGAGAAGCAGAAACACTGGATTTAGCAGTTTATCTGCTTAGTGCACACTCTGCACACAGCAGGACCAAAGAGTGAGTTTGTGGTTGTTTAGAAAGACACAAGAAACCAGAGTCGATTCTCTCTCTGGTGAGCCACAGTCATAAATTTCGCCGTCTTCTTTTTCCAAGCGCTCAGATCACTGACCTTTCTCTCATGGTGTGCTCTCGCTCTGCCCTTACCGTTTGTGTGAAGTTTGTTTCGACAGTCTATTTTACAAGATGTATGATTCCTTTTCCTTTTTTACAGCCCTGTGAACTTTGAAAAGTGTGGCGTTTGTTGCTGTCGGCAGGGCTCCTCTTCACACCTCTCTGTCCAGATAGCTTGCTAACTCTTCAATTCACACTCAGTGGCAAACAAGATAGGACACTCTGCTGCCTGTCCTTCCAGCTGGCATGGTTACAGACCACCAACCAAACCTGACAACAATGCACAACAACCACAACAAACCCCACCAACACAAAATCATGAGGAATGCAATTATGGGAAGACCCACTAGGTCAGTTTCATAAGAGAGCATTTTTGTAATCAGGAAGCAGATGCAGACTGGCAGCTTAGTCTGATCGAGACAATAAAAACACTGTTTTGCTTTTATATTTTAACTCGTTAGACAGACCTGATACGCTTTCCTTTTCATATCGCTGTCATTTCAGTGGTGAGCACACATAAAAGTACTAACAGGCACAGCAAAGTCATACCAAGCCTCTTCTAAAGCAAATTTAGTTGATTGCACATTTTTTTTCTGATGTCTGCAGTCAACTAAACATAAAATATTCAAAGCATATGTGTTGAGGCCACTAACGTGCATTACACCTCATCTACACAGCCCTGCATCTCAAAGCCCCAATATTAAAATTGTGTGTCATAGCAACAGAATGAGAAAACCTTATTAGCGAGTGGCTGACAAATTCCATAGGAGTAGGTCCCTTTAATGACCGGCGGAATTTTCAAGCAATGGTGCTAATCAAAAAACACACTGGGGAGGGGAATGTGTTGGGCAGGTCCAAGTTTGCACTTGTGGAAAACAACAATCTAAAGTTAAAAACTGTTGTGGGACATAACCTCTCCTTTTCTTGGTCTTTAAAGCCCTCTTTATGGGTCAACACAAATACTTGTCATCCTGTTACAGAGCTTAACATTGTACAAAGTGGTCAGTTTAACTCTTTACCCCTTGAAAACCAACTAGGGAAACAATGAAGCAAAAAAATGACGAGGTTTGCATCATAAGTTAGTGAGGGTTGTCTGTGCCTGCAGAGCTACCCTTGGAAAAGCGGGGAAACTATTCAAATGGTCGTCCGACCACGTCTTCACTGATATATATACTGAGGTGTCAAAACTCGTCTTTAAAGGAAGGGAAGGTCATCTTTATGGGGGAAAGAGTTAAAGCAGGGTTCCTTGCAGCCATTACAGAGAGAGGTAAGACTTCTACTTTTCCTTGAATGTATATACAGTGTTGCACACTCTTCTTCATGCAAAATCTGGTGTAAAATTAATTTTGTTAGAGAAAAAAAAAGAAAATCAATTTAAACCCTAAACAGCTGCAGTTTAATTTATCTCTATGACTGCTTGATCAACTGACTGTTGTTTGCAGCTCTGGAAAGAACACCGCCTGACTGCTTTAACACTGAAATGCTCAACAAACCAAGCGCTGAACACTAAAGCGTATCTTAGCTCTGTATGAACAGCAGCACGGTGTTGCTACTGCTTGTTCTACAGTCACACTGGAAAAACAAGCCATTTCTGTTTAAGCAAACAACACTGTACAACACACACACACACAGAGAGAGAGCATGCAGCACGTTGCCCCAGTGGAAGGATGAGTAATCCACTGATACAATGTTGGTGAGGGTAAGGACCTCAGCACAGTGAGGCATGCAGAGTGGCATTCTGGGAAAGCGAACAGAACAAGTATGAATCATAGGGGTATTAGGGAACAGCTCAAAAGCCACTGTGTTCCACTTCTGCTGAGAGCTGCGTGAGGACTTAAATCTCTTAACAGCTGCTCAGGTTTGAAGGGGACAAACATCATGGATACAGGCCGGCTTGTTGGACAGACTTCAGATAACACCGTGGGCCAGGCGCTGGGAGCGTGTATACATGTGAGTGTGTGTGAATGCAGAGGACATGAGGCACACGGTCGCGCACACACTGTTTCCACATCAGTAACTGATACCCTAACCACTTAAATACGACAGCCTCATTAAAGTCACATCTATATGCATGATGATGGATGCTGGCTTTGATTTAATACTGGCACACCAAAGGGGTTAAAGGGGAACAGAGCCAATTGGAGCAGAGCAATGCCGTGTCATCCAAGTACCAATCAGCCAAACATCAGCTGCAACTACTGGTGGTTATAGTTGACCTCTCTTGTCCTTCTTTGGATACTTATAAATACACACAAAAATAACACCTGTTTTATCTGGAGAAACAAAGCCCACATATTAAACCTACATACTCCACCTATTTACTGTACACCCCTCCCATTGAAACTTACTGGTTATTTAACTAGGGCATGGGTTTTTAAAAACACATTCAGGGTTGGATTAGGTGATCAAGAGACATGATTGTCTTGGTAATCCTTTATTTCAATACTTTTTTAAATGGAAGAAACAAATGTTTGTACCTATATTTGTTGGATTTACCTTAAAAAAAAAAAAAAACATGTAGGTTTGTGTAATTTGAAGTACCCTATAGTACATTTGAGTGGCTCCATAGTGTTGTGCAGGGGTGTCAAACAAAAGGACCAGGGCCAGAATCAGTTGTCAAAGACTCCAATCTAACCTGTTTGGTGGCTTTGGAAAATGTGAAGCAGGGTATTAATTTGGACTTAAGTGTATTTTCATGGGTTTTGGAGCTTCTCTGACTGATAAAGCCCTCCCCCATGGCCATTTATACTACACCATGGCAAATAAGTAACAGATAAACAATTTAATGAAAGAAGGTTTCTTGGTTATCACTATATACACTATGCAAATCTATGCTTTTTACAGTAAAAAAAAATAAATAAAAAAAATGCTAGTGACTACCAATGCGAATTTCCTAGTGGACACACATAGTAACAATTTGCGTTTGAGTTATTCCATTCACAAGATTTTCACCAAACCTGACCTCTGACCTGGTTAACGGAATTCAAACTTTTCAGAGATTTTTAGTAGCTGCACCTCTGGTAAATTTCAAGTATCAATTTCAAAATCCTACATCACCTTGTTCTCAAACTTAGGTATCCATGCCGTCTGCCTGCCTACCCAGCAGGGTTACCCCATAAGCCAGTGGGGTATTGTCCTCTGGCTTATTTGGTTAATTTGATTCAACACACCTGAATCAAATGATTAGTTCATTACCAGGCCTCTGGAGAACTTCAAGACAAGTCAAGGAGGTAATTTATCCATTCAAATCATCTGTGTTGGATCAAGGACAAATCTAAAACCTGCAGGACCCTGGCCCTTGAGGCCTAGAGTTGGACACTCCTGCCATAATTCTTTTACTGATGAGGGGGTAAAATATGAAAATTCTTTCCTAGATTCGTGCTGACAGACTTTTTATTTACTACGGCAGCATTTTATCATGTAGGAAAACAGATTTACTGTGAAATTGCACTTTTTCTTATATTAAAACATCTCAGGGATTAAATGTGTAATTAGACTTCTTTACATGGGGGGGGGAAATGAGGCTTTCACTGGTTTAGCCTACTTAAGATCAAAGTGGACTGTATATGCCCAAGATGTAAAATGAGTTTGACATCCCTGGTGTAGTGTGATTTACACATTGTCTAAAAGGGAAAGACTCCTAGTTTGATCCTGGGAGGAGACATGAATCGCTCTGGTCTTGATTCAGGAAGGGCAGCTGGTGAAAAAAAAACTCCACCACATGTGAAGCTACCCACTGTGGCAACCCCTTCTGAATGAGGCAGATGCCAGAAGTTGCTTCTTCTATACTGTAGTGGGTTCGGTGGTCAGATAACACTAACGTTTCAACATGTCATAATACATTCTGACAATTATAACAAATCTATAAAGCGACGGGCAGACTAATCCACAAGAAAAACAGCAATTAGTTGCAGTCATATGAAGGGCAATTAGAAGTCAAGGTTATTAAATTACACATAATAAATCCATCTTGACATACTTTAACATCCCCATACAAATGGACGGAATACATCATCTACGTTACTTTATATCTGAAGCTGCGATTTTACTTACAGACGTCGTCATGTGACCTGATAGTGAGATGAACTAAAGTATGTTTTGAAAGCCTCGATATATAAATGACCCCCCAAAAAAACGAAGATTCTGCCATATCGTTGTATGCTGATATTTCATGATGAGGGCAAAGCCTGTAGAAAGAGCTTCATCAAAAGGGATTTTATAGCACTAACACCTGACTCTACAAAGCCCTGTGAGCATATTTTCGTGATGAAAAATAAAGCTCTATTCAGATATGCTGTAGTCTGTCAATCATGTGTATTTTGAGTGTGGGCTCCAAGACCCTAAAAAGAAAAAAATAAAACACATTAAAAGGAGTTCTGACACTGATGTTTGACATACAAGATCCTGTAGCTCACATTAGCCTTGCTAGCGTGTTACCTAGATGATTAATAGCAGTGCCATTAAAAATGATAAACTACTGTTTTGATAAATATAAAATATGATGGTGAGCTTGTAAAGTAATCGGAGTGAGGTGGTAAAGCTGTGATGGCAACACCTGTACTTAGTGTGAAAATGCACACATCTAAAAGATTATATTATACATTTTCAGTTTTATCAATCACTAAAACCGACATTGCTTCCAAAGGTCTGAACTCACGCTGAAGACAGGAGCAAATTAGCTGAGCTCAAATGCAGACAAACATATCAGGTTGAGTCTGGCACATTTTTCTTCTAACATTTTTTTTCACTATTATTATTATTATTATTATTATTTATTTTATTGTTTTTGGCTCTTTGAAAGCTTCTGTGGAAAACTCTGCCTCTCGCTTAACTAAAAATAATTTGTATTACTTCTTTCAAAACACAGGAAGTCAGCGAGCTCATTCTTAACCCCTATCCCTTTTCAGAAAGCCATATATTACCTTATCTATCGGAATTTAGATAACAATGATTGCATTCACACACACTAGTAGAATGCACTTCTTTGATTTTGCATATATTATCTGCACAATGCAGAGGTTGGTTTAACTAGTCCACATAGACAGTACTTGAAATTGTGGTATAGTTGTCACAAAAAGTTCCAGGGCTTCTCCTAAATACTCTCCTTGACCTCAATGGAAAGTCTTATGGAGGTCAAGCAAAGACATGGAGGAGGAGAATTCATGAGGACATAACAAAGGAGAAACACAGTGCTAAAAGAATCCAAATGCACTTTCACAAACCTATGAAATAGCTCCATGGGATGGGTGGGTACACTATTCAAACACAACCGTTAAGTCAAGTTAGAAACCAAATAGAAGTCCCATTCCTGTATAAAGTATATATACACAAGATGCCTCTATTTGGTTCTTTCTGCATAATAGAAAACACTGGTACTGACTATTTTAATCGCGTAGCTTCAATTTGGTTAGCAGAAGTGTTGGGGATAACAACTTACTGTGGATTTAATTCAAATGCAGTTCTTGAATTCAGTGGCACTGTTACATAGTTGCAATCATCTGCATAATGTATATATGCATAAATGCATATGTTGTCGTGTAACAATCACCTGACCGGTTTTAACAGTGGATTTGAAAAGAAATTGCAGAAAAGTAGAGACATTTGTTTGGCAAGAATCGCCTTTAACATGAATTTGTGCTGATTTGTGGGCATAATTATGCTGTACTGTTAACCAGCAATTACATAGCAATGCATCTCAGGTGATGTTGTGGAGTAATGTCACAAGTACAGGAACAAGTTAGCTGTGCTCTTTGTGGAAAGTATGCTTTTTGGAGCAGAGGACAAATAAGTAATGCATACTTAAAACTTTTGAGACGCCACTGCGACACTAACTAGCTGACCGAAGAGCAGTCGGTGAGATGACCTTGCAAAGTCTTTGTAGAACTGCTGAATTGAATGTCTCTGCATTTCTTCTTTCTTCATTATTGTTAATTTTATTGACGAAATATCTATAGTGCCTATGGATCTTTCAGATACATAGGCTTAATAACATATGTATCTGAAAGATCTATATACAGACTTGTTTAAGGTTTTTTTTTTTTCCTTCAAAGCTTGCAAGTACTTCTAGTTTTCTTTAAGCCATTCGTTTGTTTGTCTTTTGATGTCATTGAAGTCCAAGCTTCTGATGGTTGACAGATCTGCTGAGAAGTGACCAAGCAATATGAAGGATGGCTCACGGAGAAATTGAAATTGACAGTCTAAGTAAATGTTTTTCAAAAATAGCCTGAGTACTCCTTTGAAGTCAACACTCTGTATCTCATTCCCTTCCCAACACCCAGACAGAGATCTGCATGAGTGATTTTACTCACTGCCAGCTATTATACTCCCCTCTCTCTAGCAGTGCTTTCTTAAATATGCATGCCCTACATTTCCCCACCACCTTCCAAATTCAAATGGATGTCCCCTGCTCTCGCCTCCATTCTCTTCTGCCTCCTCTCCCTTACCGCTTCTGCTCTGCTTTATTTGTGGTTGACCCAATTTCCAGGTTTGATCCATCCTGTGGTGTCGAGGCAGACAGTGGAGCAGCAGACTGACTGACTGACAGACAGACACAAAGCACATCAGCGAGCTGGCATCGATGCCTATGCTCTGCCCACCCACCCTTTTGCAAGAATGAACCCATCACTCTCCGCCTCTTGGTGCCAAACCCAGATCCGCTTCTTTGTCTTTACGGCTCCAGACACACACGCTACCCCCTCCTGCTCCTCCACAGCACCATTTACTATTTGGTCTGAAGATAGAACTGCATGCTCATCCTTCGTTTCACTGACTGGCTGTAACGGCATGCACTACACTACAACTTCACAAATTCCACTCTTTATAACCTATGGCCAGGAACAGACCGGAGATATTCATCATGTCAGCAAAGCGGAGGCAACTCTCTGGAGGGCAATTGTGGAGGAAGAGACTGGAGATCTGGCTTGGCAGCTTATCCATTTGTCTGATTGCATCATGACTTGATCCACCTCCAGAAAGTGTATTTGGAAATCTGAAATGATTGTTCAATTTCACGAGATTGAATACTGTAATACTAGTCTAGTGCTGCAGATACCAGTTGTTGTCTGCCTGGCTGAGTCAAAGCTGCTATTGCTGCGGCTGATGATGACATATAAATGTCTTACATAACTACATTACATTGTGCAATCAGGGCAGAGGGGTCTGAGGAATCAGGACACAATGGTTTTATAATACCCAGTGATGATCCATGAGAACATCTATGGATTACACAAAATGAGGCTGACCCATCATGATCGGTTATTTAAAGAGATAGGTTGACATTTTGGGAATTGCGCAAACTCTTGCTCATAGCTGGATGATTAAACTGACACCACTCTCTACAGCCAGGACACAATTAGACGATTAAAAAAATAAAATAATAATAATAGAAGGAAACTAGAGAAAACCGGCTAGGTCGACTTGTGTCCAAAAGCACCCACCTATGCCAACACTTTTAAAACAATTTATTTATAACCGCAAGATTGTATGCCACATTAGTCATTTCTCAGTCTTTCTACTAAGCAAGCCTAACAGTTTCCTGGCTCCTGACTCATATTTAAAAGAAACTAAATTATTGAAATGCAAGCAATTATCATTTGAACTGCTATTATTTTAAGTAGCTGCACACAGAAGGGGGCTTAAAAAAAGGGGTGAGCAATTAGGCCACAATTAGGACCTAATTGTAACATGTATTCCTACCAGCAGCAGTTTATAAAGAGATAAAATTAATATTGAAGCAAACTGAGTTCAGTTTATTGGTACGGTCCTCACCAACGGTTCCAGTTTCTCATGTGACTCCTTGCGCACATTAATAGCCAACCCTAGCTATTATGCTTTTAAAGTCCACATACGCACATTTGTGAACATTGTATGTTTTTATGTAAAATCTTTATATTTATTCCATGTAATTTAAAATTTACTGCAAGCTTCTATGCCCATTACTGAAAAACAAAGTCTTTTGGCTTAAAAAGCCTTTTGAAATCGGATAAACCCTGTTGCTACGCCCTTTAACTCTCTTAGCAGAAACTGCTGTTTGCTCAAATTACAAGTTTTAGTTGCAACACCACGTGAGCCTCTCCATCCTTATCGCTGCACACTTCTGTACTTCCTTGTTTTTAAACCACACTCGTTTCATTCATATTTTTCTGGGTCTGCTTCCCCGCTCTCTCTAGGTCACAGAGGCAGTAGTTGTTGCTGCTGAGTCAACATCATAAGTGGAACACTGGTCTGCTCTTTGAATTACAAAGACACTAAAATAAAATTTAAAAAAAATCAACAACAACATACTAGTGATGTCTGTTATGTGTGAGTGTAAGTTTACCATGGGCTCTTGCTTGACTAATCCTATCAATTCCTGTGTCTGGAAGCAGGCTAAGTGCAAGCATTCTCAGACTGTCTAATAGGTGAGGCCATTAATCTATCTGGATCAGGAACCACTTACAGGTTTGTCCACATTAGACAAGCTTACGCTTGTGTTCATAATTCTTGTATTATATTATCATTTCTGAAGTGGAATTTTTCCAGAATCCTTTAAAAAGACTTTTTTGGTTATATTTACCTAAATATTTTTTTAAAATCCAAAAATTTATGCAACAAACTGAAATGTCTATGGGCTCATGTCCAGCAACCTGGATTGAAGATTGTAGTCTGTACAAAGTGTACAAACTGAGTGTGTGTGTGTTGTGCAGCGATATGGAGCGTGTGGTGCTATGGCCGACTGAGATAACTTCTTATCTTCGTGTACTATTCTTGATATGTTCTGACTTGCCTGTCCTTTCCAGCACCAGTGTGTTTTGTTTGTGATGCTGACAAAAACAGAGAATAATTTCATAAACTCACTTTAAAAACCATTTAATTGGATCTTCTAGGCTCAGAGATTAAATGCCAATATAAACCTACAAAGTAGTCATTCTCTGTAGTTGCTCGTTTTCAGTTCCCCACATATCAAGATAGCTTCGTTCATACTAACAGCAAAACTTTTACATTTCTTTATTTGCAAAATACATATACATTTACTTATATTTTGCATATTTAGGCACAGCCTGTTGCAAAAAATAGTGGCAACAGGTCTCATGGAGTGATGAATCCAAACTTAAAACTTTTAGTTAAAATTAACACAGGATCTCATGAGAAAGATACAACAGTGTCTACATCCATCTGTAAAGCACAGTGGAGGTTCTGTCGTGGTTTAGGGCTTCATTTTAGCCCGTGGGATCTTCTTAAAATGGATTAAATTATGAACGGGGAAAGCTACTAATAGTTTTGATCCATCATGCAATACTATGTGGAAAGTGGGCAATGGCTTCATTTTTCAACATGACAATGATCCCAAACCTACTGTCAATGCAGTAAAAACCATACCTGGACAGAAAAACACATATTGGAACACCATCAGTAATGGATTGGCCTCCCCAGAGCCCAGACCTCAACATTATTGAAGCAGTGTGGGATCATCTTGACAGACAATGGAACAAAAGGCAGCCAACATCCAAAGAAGCCTGGAGAACCATTTATGAAGACTAGAAAAGCTTGTCTAAGGTGGTCAGAACAAAAATTGACTTTCAAGTTTTCAAGAAATGCAGACACTCTGTTTTTGCCTTATATACTCGTTGTAAAGTTAGAAAAATCTGTGTTTAAAGCAAGCCAGATTTTGCCTTACACATGAAAGAAAGATTCCCATTCTTCCTCAGCCTATTAATATAAGACCATGGTCAGTGGGGAGATATCAAAGACCATGACCACAGGAAATAGATCAACATTTTGATTGGCACATTCGTGATCTATCTAGACTTCACATTTGAGCCTTCTGGTTTTCTTTTGACACATAAACCCAAATTGTTCACCATTCATCTGACTAGTAAATGAAGAAATCTCTGTATGTTTGTTCTTTGGTCTTTTGGCCAACAACTATTTCAAAATCAGCAATTCCAAAGCATTTCAAGCTAGGTGGAAAAAGTGCAATGCTGAGTCATTCTGAAATAACATGGATGAGTTCTTCTGTTATTTGGTCTAAAATAACCTTATTTTACTCACTATGCAGTTTTAAATAAAGCTGCAAGCCACAATCATCCATTGAGACACAGCTACAATTTTAAGTGAAAACTAAATTTGTTTTTTTCTAATTTAGTGTTTTTCTAGCACTAATCTGTTTTGTAAGGGGAAACTTTAGTTTCAGCAGTTAGCTAATAAATACATTTGCTGATCAACAGAAAACAGTGTGAGACTTTTGTTTTCTCTCAGTGATAGTAAAATGATTCTCTTTGGATTTTGGAAACTTGGTTGCACAAAACTAGCTCCAAGGACTCACTCTGACTGGCAGATTTAGAAAGCAAGATTCGCCTATGAAACCTCCTTGGTCTCTGGTATATTACTATTTGGATGGTGCCAAAAAACTAAATAAAGAAAAGCAAAAAGGAAAAGAAACTGAAACCATTCTTGTACCTGTACAAATGTATGACAAATGCACTTAAACATCCCACCAGAGCTGAACAAAGGGAGCACTGAAAAATCAATCTAAGTGCCATCTTAATGAAAGTGGAGGAATGACATTGTTGCTTGCCAGGACAAAGAAAGGAATCTTATCTCCATGACATGCATTATCTCAACATTTGAGCAGTAAACCAGTCCAGTGTGGGCGATTCTGCAGTGCAGATAGTAATAAATCGAACTTATTCCCCCTTTGAGGCTGCCCTCCGGCACCTTTTACAGGCCCGGGGTGACGTCATTTTATACAGCAGGAAAGAAATGTCAGCACATTTACTGCAACAATTACCAGCAGCACATGACAAGGGTCACAGGATACTTGTGTCAGATTTGCATCAATCATATGACCTTTGAGATTGAGGCTGGGATAAGCGTAATAGCAACTCAAGCTCAACAAAACTTTGATACTTCCTTGTTTGTCAAAAACCTTACTGACGCAACAGAGTACTTTTTTTTTTTCAGTTGATATGGGAAGAACGCAAATAGCAATGGGCAGACACATCATATACTTGAAAAGATCACTCACCAAAGATCTCCCCACTCTTGGCATACTCCGTGACTAAATAAAGCATGTTCTTCGTCTCCATCACCTGAGAGAGGGAGAGGATGAAGGAACAGGGGCCGAGGGGGAGGGGAGAAAAGAGACACACAAAGAGAATTAGATTAAGTAAAAATAAATGAAAAAGAGAAAAAAGTAGTAGCTGGGGGAGAAAAAAAAAAAAAAAAAGAGGATACAAATAACCAGAAATATCACGCAATTGACTACAGGGCTCAATGTGTGTTTAAACTGCAGTGTCTGGCATTCGTAAAATCGTGAGAAAAACTAAATACATGAATGGCACGGGTCTAAATATGGCATCCATGTAAAAGAACGGAGGTGGACGGTTGGTGTTGTTGAGTATATCTGAATGGTACTTAAAACCTTTCCATCCTCACCCGGTGCCGTGTTGTGTAGGAGGAGGAGAACCGATTTAGAAGCAGAAACACTCAGGAGATGAATAGAATTAAATGCGGAGGGGAGAGTCAGATGGAGAGAAGAGGATGAATCAGACACAGCGAGCCAGACATTCACACTAGAAATCCCACGCTCATTGTTTATGATCAATTTTCCATCTGTTACACTGACCGATTCATGGATTTAGGAAATTAAAGCATTTTTTCCCTCCTTTTTTTTTTTTTTTTTGCTTGGTCTTCGTTTTGTAACAAACACATTCTCTGTCCTCTGTTTACAACTGATTGATGAATTAAGCCTGGATATTGGTACTCTGCTGAGAGCCAATACAGCATCTAATGGAAAATAAACGTTTTCACAGCAGACATTTTGACCCGTCACAGCAGGAAAAGCACAGGTGTAACTAATAGTATTAACGATGGCTCGGTTTCATGTTGGCGTGCCAGTAAACCAGCATGGAGAGTAGTGGGGCCCTGGCACTGGCCCCACCTGAGTAGATGTAGTCATTATTAATGATATTAAATCACCCGTGTTTGACAAGATAAAAATACCCACTGTGGGAGAGAGCAGATTTTATACTGTGGCTGATCTCTCTCCGTTTTTCTAGCTTCTCCTGCGAATGAATAACACAAACAAGGAATTGCTACCTTCCTATATTGTTGGTCATTTTCTAAAGTTCATTAATCTGGGAAGGCAGCAGAACTAAGGGCAGACGGGTGCAGCTGATGGTTCTGAGCAACATCTTCAAGAAGTACTGACTGATAACGTCACAACAGTTCCTTCTTCTACTTTAATTTTAGATGTAACGCACAATAGTTAACTCTTGTGCAACTGCTGGGAATGATTTTTGACAACTGTGACAAAAACAAACAAACGAAAAGCCCCAATCACAAGCACAACAATAATAGTGGTGGAAAAAATAAAAAGAAAGGCAATTTTCATCATTAGGACTTTCTGATCAAAGTAAGTAAACAAGACAATGAAGAATTCATGACAAAGAAAATTACAGGGGTTTGATATAGCCAGTCCTGCTCGAGAGGTTTAATAGCATGCAGTAAATTCTCAGTGAATTAATAGTTTGAATTTTAAAAACTAATACATGGAAAATGAACTGTGTGTTATTGGTGTTACATGTAGGCAATGAGTGTTAAAACAGGAAAAGAGTCTGATATCTTGTTATCTGGTGAAGTTATAAACACACTGGAAAACTAAGGTGTTTTTTTTATTATATAACTGTGTTGCACATTCTTTTGTTTGGTAAGGTAAAATGTGTCAGGTAAAGGTGGTTGTGCAGAAGGTCATTTTCAATTAATCATCTGTACATCGTTCCCACGGCAGAACACTTTATTTCCAGCAATTTAAATAAGAGAAGATTCTATAACTTTGGCTATAAGACTTTGGCTTGTATAAGTTGTCAGTTATAGTTACCTCTAACTGTAGTTAGATAGAACCCCCCCCTAAATAAATAAACAAACAACATAATTGCAGCTGCTACCTCTAGTATTAATCACACTGCGGGACATTGTTTTAATAAAAGTACTGTGAAATAGTGATTTATAGCTTTAAATGTAATGAACTGAATGGGGTTTCACGCCAATCTTTGATTGCAGTGTTCAATGTACTGACATGGGGTTAGAGTCAATCCTGTACTATCCTTAATGGATTCAAGTATTCTTCTTTAATATGACTCATGAAGCACTCAGATAGTACTGGCATTACTCTCAATATTACAAAACCACTTTCAAAAAATAACATAAACTGGAATAAGAGCGAAAGCAGAGAGCTGAAGCCCTAAAAACAGCTAGAGGATTAAAAGATGGACAAAAAAAGTTTGGAAAATGAAGTCAGATCAGGGGCCAATACAAAAAAAGACTACACGACACATTAAAAACAAGAGTCCGGATCCACGGTTCTGTATCTTCACGCGTCTTCATTGGCTAAGGCTTTCCTCTGGGCCACAGAGCCAATCCAGTTTATGAGACTGGAAAGGAAATCACTAATTGACCGGTGCTGATTGGATGGTTAGGCTGCTGGAAATAATGATACACACCAAAATAACTCAACAGAAAGCTGGAACAGAGCCACATGGTTGTGTAATGATAATGAACACTCATTTACTTTTCCTACACAGTAAATGTAACAGGACCCAAAGGCTTATGTAATACAACTGAATCACCAAAACTGTTGAGTTATCAGTGGTTAGGGTTATTTTGTGAAAGGCAGCAGCCATCAAGGTAAGTAACTATGTGAAACGAGTTTACCTTCGGCTTGCTAAAACGCCAATAAAGTCCTACAATCACGATTATTAACTTTACAAAACACTATTTTGTAAGGTGACTAAATTTATTTGAATGCTGTAAAAGTCCCCAGGTGGCACATGGGAAATTATTTTGTTGAAGGATTTATTTTGGTTAAATATTTTCTGCTTATGCTCATACTGCTGATAATGTGCTTAGGTTTAATAGTACTAATGAATTGATAGCACTAATAGCACCACATTTAAAATAAAATCACATTCATCCTTTTTAGCATCAGGTCACAAAAAAAAAAACACAAAACAAAACAAAACAAAAAAGCGATTTAAGGATTAATCATAACATTTCATTCATTTTTTTAACTCCCCAAAAAAGAGGTGTGTGCAAAGTGAAATTGTACTTGTTCAACAAGGTACTTGTTGACTTTCCATAGGAGGAAAAAGAAATAAAGCTCTTAATAATAACATTAACAGCAGTTATAATCTATTCAGGTGTCCCAGTATCTCATAACAGGTTGACAATGAATCACATGCACAACACCAGGACTCTAATTCTGAAGGGAACGTAGCCAACAATACCAGAGCTCACCTTTAAATGTCCAATTATCAAACTGTGGACTGTCTCGTGGATTCAGATGTAAACCATAATAATACTGAGGTATAACATATCAGCTCCTCGGTCCACAGAGGGGGGAGATGTTCATGTTCCTCAGAATTCTTCTCTACTTAACGGTTTGTGCTCATGATATCATCCAAAAATCGACTTAGTTAACAAACCACCAGATGAAACGTACTTCATCTGAAAACAATCTCAGCACAAAGCAAAGAGACATTTTAACTGCAAATTAAAAAAACAAAAGAAAACACCAAACTGTGCTCACAAAATTAAAGAATTGCCTTCTGTGTACATTAGATACTACTGTAGGTCTGTACAAAAGTCTTGTGCATTGTGACACCCCTTACATTTTTATAAGAAAATGGGAAATAAGTGAAGTAAAATATGTGCAAATGTAACTAAAAACAGTATACAAGGCAAGCTTGAAGCTAGAAGTAAAAACCTTGTTATTCTTCAACATGGCCTGAACTCTTAGCCAAACTTTCTTGTCATTTCTTTAAGTAGTCTTTGGGAATAATTCTCCAGGCTTCTTGAAGGACATTCATGTGCCGTTTTCTTTCCAATGACCCCACAGTTCTACACTCTGGGGAGGCCGGTCCATGAATGATAGCGCTACAAGGTGCGTGTATGTTTTTTTTTTGTTTTTGTTTTTTATAAATCCAAGTATGCTTTTACTGCACTGGCAGTATATGCTGGGGGAAAAAAAGCTGTTGCTAGATGATGAATCAAAGTCTGACAGAAGATTTGTATTTGCTGAAAAAAACCCCACAAACTGACGTGGTGACTCGTGCCGGAGTCGAGCAGTCAGTAACAACTAATTTTAAAACACACGTCACATATGATGAATCCAAAAATAGTTTGTTAAATTTCTGCCGCTGGTATCTTTATACAGTGTGCAACACATACAGAGATGAAATAAGTACAGAGAGCCAGTCAGTCATTAACTATGCTCTCATATCTTTAACTGCAGTGACAGGTTCTGCTAGGCCATAGTTGTTTGCTTATGCACTAGAAAATGACCTGGACTGCTCCTGGGTTTTCACACACTACTACTATAACTATTACTACTACTACTAAAACTACAACATGAGCAGCAAGTTCTGCTCCACATAACCGTCTCCTTGCAAATTCTTGGCCCCTTCAACAGCTGTTACTCCAGGGCCACACAGTCAATGCATGTTACACATTACAATCTCGCCCCTGCCTTTACAAAGATAAACTTTGACTGGAGACATGGAAAAGTGCACGTATTCTTTCAAAAGACGAAAATATTATCAAGAGGCTCCGGAAAACTTTCCTGGGTGAAAAAAAAAAAAAAAGACTCATAATGTCCTCATCAATGTACATTTTCAACAAATTACTCCACTGTCTGAAGCATGTTATCCTTACTCACCCGAAAACATTGTTTCCCCAACCACAAATATTGACCCACGATGTTCTCTTTCTGTCTTTTCCGTGAGACTGTTTGCACAGTTAGGGCTGATTGATGATAAAGACTAACCCAGAGCACCCATTAAAGGTTTACATTAGAAAACACTCTAGCAGCACGTGTTAATTTGGGCCCGTGTGATGACGCTTTTAATACATTTAGACAAACTTTTTCATAAACTGTTAAATTCCTGTTTAAATATATGCAGTACTCTGGGCATTCTTCCAACATCACCTCTACAGTGTCTGTGACAATCGTAAGAGATTGGGATTGGAGTGGTTAAAGAAAAAGTCAGATCTAAGCACTCAAGACAGAAATAAGTCTCTGGAAAAACTCTTGATCAAGGCTTGTCAAGAGGGAGACAAACACTAAATAAAAAAATGACACTAAAATACTTATCTTCACAAAACTGCAACACAGGGGAATAACAATTAACAAATATATGCACAAGAGACTAGAAAAAATATCATCCCATGCTGTAGTCCAAATCAGAGTAGAAAGATGGAATCAGCACATCAAAAAAGATAAATTGTTTAGTCCCCATCTGGCACTCAGAAGATGCTGCGCTACACAAAATAAAGCCAGAGACTCACCTGGTAGAGCTTAATAATGTGGGGGTGGTCCAGCATTTTCATGATCTGAACTTCTCTGTAGATCTTTTCCAGGTTGACGGCATCCAGCTGGGTCTTGTCGATGATCTTAATGGCCACCTGCAGAATTAAGCATCAACAACACAACTGTAAACAGTCAGTTTCTTAATAACACACAACGGAGTCATTGTTAAAGCTCGTCAGAGGTTGATGGGCAATGACAAGGAGCACCCCACATTCACGCACACACTAGTGCAGAAAGGACTTTAATGTTCTCCAAGAAACAAAGGCGGACAGTCTGCTCCTCTTCAGGGTTTTTTTTTTTTTTTGTCCCTTTTTTCTGTGGAAATGAGAAAACTGTTTGTGAGATAAATACAGCTTGTACTGAAACCTCCATAAACAATCTTCAAATAATGAAAAATTACATCGGAGATCCCGCTGAAGCAACCACCTGCTTTACTGGATATACACACGGCCACAATGACACGAACAAGTGTAAATCACACACGCAAAACTTCCAACACGCTCGGCTTTGATTAACGATGGCCGGGAAGGATCAGGGCAACATCTCGGCTTTAGACCGTCTCATAAACAGCATTTCATCAGAAGTGCTCCAAGCATCTGTGAGCGAAGATGAAGGAGTAAACAACAGGAGACCCCAGCAATCACACCACAGTTAGAAAACTCAGCTGCCGACAGGACTTTAAAACACTGAGCTGAAACACTCAGTTTTTAGATTGAAATGTTTTGTTCTGAAGTTAGATTTTCTAAGAATTTCTTAGACTTTTGAGACTTTTTGCCCTCAGAACTCTGACCTTTAATTAATTTAAAAACAATGTACCCACCCCCACACAGATTTATGAGGGGAAAAAGAAATCAATGTTATTTTTTCTTAATTCTGAGTAAGGGAAAAAGTTTGAATTTTGACTTTCTGGGAAATGAAAATAAATACATGAATAAAAAAATCAAAACAAAGAAAGTCAGAAATATGACTTTTACTTTAGAAATTTAAAAAAAGAAGAAGAGAAAAATCATTTTTCAGTAGCCCTAATCAGCTATCATAATAGTGGCTATTTATTCAACTTCATTTTAAGCAAATATCTCAAAAAAGCATCTAGTTACTGCTTCGGAAACGTGAATATTTAACATTTTTCCAATTCTTCCATGATATAAAACTGAATAAATTTGGCTTCTGGGACTGTGTAGACAAAACAAGAATGTGGCAGCACAGACTATAGGGTACTATCTTAGAAAGGCGAGTTGGGTTATAGAGCCATGTGGTTTGAGGGTTTATCCAATTCCAAAATAATACTGTCTGACACTGTATTTTCATCCGGGCACTTATCACAGGCATTCTGTCTGTGGCGTGACGATCATATAAACAGCAGATTCCTTTCACATTACAAAAATTGTCACCAGAAAAGTTGCAATGATCGACAATCACAGTGCACTGCTTTTTTTTTTTTTTGGTTCAAGCCCACTGCATCAACAAAACGGTATTATTCAGATAAGTCAAGGAAATGTAATGCATTCTCTCGGACAGAGCGTGGGCACAGCTTTTCATTTTAACGACAGACCTGTAACTTATTAACCTGTCTTTAACATATTAAGAGTTTGGACTTACAGATGAGTAGCAATGGATGTTTTGATAGGTTTAACACTTTCCATTATCATCTCCCTAGCTACGTACGTGCAGGTGTGCAATTCAGGATTAAATCGAAATCTTTTAATGGCACTCCAGCTACCTGTGCAGACCCTTCGGGCATGAGATTCAAAATCTTTGTTCTGCTACAGAGGGACAACAGAGCACCTAACATGAAAAGATCTGTGTTGGCTGATTACATTGTCAACAAAACTAAACCCACACATAGTACACAAGACTTCTTGTGAACTGTGCTGGCACAAGGTCATTGGAGGACAATGAGTTAGAGGGGAATTTAGCTCATACAATGAAAGCAGAAAGACATGACAACGCTATAATCAGATACGGATAGATGTACTACTTGCTGAGCTGACAGACAAGACCAAAAGGGAATGGCTCAACAGTATGTAAAGCCACAAGCTGCAATATGTACTTACTGGGATGAATGGGTCAGTATCACAGACAGGGGCCACGCATAGAAAAAGTAGGTTATTTACACAGAGATAAACCTGTCCGGGAATATGCCCACACATTCACATCGTTGCACCACATCTGCTGTTTCATGTGTCAGTACACTGGTTTTCTTTACATTAGGCTAATATCGCTTGTGCCCAGGCAAATTCTCAAGGCAGATGGCATCACATAAGTTAATAGCCTGCCACTCCGGCCGACCTTGGCTGCTGTAAAATGAA
>VURO01004476.1:7865-25327 GCA_015108175.1 Pelvicachromis taeniatus | reverse complement strand
GTGCCGCTTTCTCCAAATTGTGCATCATAGCATGTCTCACCCTCTGGTAAAATCCCCGTTTCATTTTTGCTGCTGTCCTTGTGTCATAAATACACCCTCCTTGCACTCTCGTCTTTACCTTTCTTATACAGTGAAATGGGGGTAGTTTAAAAACAAATACCAATCAGTGAAGCCAAACACGATAACTTCCTTGATGTAGCTACAAGTAAATAATAAGTATACAGTAAATGTAAATTTACACAAATTCTCTCTCACTTTCTGCTATGCCACTATACACTAACTACTTATTTTTCATTATTCAGTATGTACGAGTGATGCCTGCAGGAGGCCAGTGCTATGACCCTGGCTCCTTCTTCCCTACCATCCCACGTCACGTGACCAGATTGGGAATTAGTAGGAGACGCAACCTGTTACTCCGGCCAGAATGGCTGGTGACCGTAGGAATACTGTTTGGAGCTGTGGTTGTCCTCTGTTTATGTGTGACACTGCTGGTTAGTCTACAAACACAAGTATATATGAAATGTAAAAGTATCACTCTAATAGACGAGTCTGTACTGCCTAGATCCTGTTCCGTGAATATGGATGGCCGGAGAAGGAGCCAATCAAAGCACGGTACCGCTTTCTGCAGTTGGCCTATCAAATGGATGACTACTCGTCAAAAGGTTCAAGGGTGATCTCAGAGAGAAAGACTCATCGAAACCAACAATCCAGAATGGCTCAAGGCTCCATTCAGCCAGGTGGAATATTTGACACTTTACTCATTTGTGGAAAGCCTAAAGCCCAATACATTACATAAATAACATGGTTTTCTCCACTTCAACTTATGCACCTGCAGAGTGTACACATATGGCACTTGAATGAACATGCAAGAACACACTGACACATTGAGAACCCTTGTAACATCTTATGTAGCACCGGCAATGACCCTCAGGTGATATTTCCAACCAATCATTACTGGAAAAAAACCTGTTTACTTGCCTGATTTGTCATTGATAGTAAAATGTAAACAACCTTTATCCAATCCACTCTATTCAGAGAGCCCTAAAAACACAGTTTTGACAAAGTGCTATACAAAGCACCAAAACACCACACCCCAAATCAATGTAACAATAAAGCAAAAACTATAATAATAATATGAATAAATAGCAGGTAAAGACTTAAAAGTGAAGGAATAAAAATTAATTTTAAAATGTCTTTAAAAAACAGACAATCAGGGGTAGCAACCTAACGTGGGCAGGGAGATCATTCGACAATTTAATCTTGAAGGAACTTGTGGAGTTCCCTCAAGACCTTATTACTGGATTTAAAATGAATTCTGGTGCCAGAAATCTTGTTTCTTGCCCACAAAATGTTACATATTCATATTAAAATATCTGTTTGAAAGGGAGAAAGAAGTAACTGCTACATACTTGTAAAGTGGGAAATGTTTAGTAAGGCTTCTGTGTGTGTCTGTAAACGAAAAGTAGAGACGATATTGCAAAACGTGCTTACGTGTTTTAAAAGATCATATAACGCTATAACCCAAGTTCACCTTGAGATAAGTTGTGGATAAGTAGGGATGTGTTTTTTATATTATTGTGATCGTTTTCTTTGTGACTTTGTGTTTTCTACAGCCTCCGCAGACACCTCGGAGGAGTTCTGGGATTATGAACACCAGGTGGATCTGGAGGCATTCAGCAGCAACACCTTTTACAGCCTCCTGTTCAAGCAGAGCCTGTCTGTCACGACACGACTGGGGCAGCTCACAACTGAGGTCTGCAGCTGTTAGTTTAAATGCCAATCAATCACAAAGCATGTCAAATGATAAACGCTTACACTCTTGTCTCACTCACACACACTCACGCTCTCAAGAAAAACATCAGACTAAAGAGTATTCTCCTTTGCACTCTTAAACTAAAAGCTGCATATTGATTATGGCTATATTATTGATTTATGGATAGGCTATGAATAATCTAGCCCTCAGGTGTCTTTTTTAAAATAAAACTTCTTTTCAGCTCTCTGTGGTAGGATACATTCCCTCACAGATTACATTACTGAAAATCACAGAAAAGAGCAAAACAATTCTAGAAAAAAAGTTTTATATTGTTTAGTTATTCACTTGGTGGGAAACGTTTCCTTTAAATTAAACAAGAAGCTGCCAAAAACAAGGTGTTTCTTAGATCACCACAAAGGCTTGAGCCAGAGGGAAGTAGCTAGCCCAGCTCTGTAAAAAGGTAAGAAAATCTGAGGAGCACTCCTAAAGCTCACTGACAGGAACTTGTGTCTTAGTTTTCTAATCTGTACAAAAACTGAAGTGCACAGTAAAACTCATAAGCCAGGTTATATTAGCCAGGTAGAGAAGCTGCAACCTCACAGAAAAATCAGGCTGGATTTCAAAATACATCAAAGAACTGATGGTTGGTCTTGTTCCTCTTTATGTGTTATCATCTCAACCTGAAGGTATTATTTATATGCTATAGTTCAAAGGTGTATTATATGTTGTAGCTTAATGGTTTCTGTACATTCCCCAATTCCATACAAGAGCAGTCACTTTTTATTTCCCCCTTCTGTTTTCACTGATCATCTTCTGAGTCTGCTGTCAAGACAAAATAAGTCTGCTGAAACAGATTAGGTGTCGCATTTGAATACATTTGATTTTTATGGCTGTCCTCTCTTTCATATTGTTATTCCTGTTTGAACTGTAAACTAATGGTTGTAGTGCAGATGTATGTGACAATGCAAATGTCTGATTCAGTCTGATTGGACCTTAAAAAGTCTTAAGTCTCTTGGCAAAAAAGAATATTTGCTGTAGTGAACAGCTGGCACAGAGAATCTTATTTTTGCGTTGTAAATTTGAGAAAGAGCCACTTCAGGGAATGTTTGGAGACATTTCTCCCTACATTGTGCAGAGTTAATTTATTAAAATAACAACAGATTTTGGTTACAGCCCTCAGGACAGCTCAGTTGTTAAAGATGTAAGTGGAGATGGAACATTTTGCACTGATGCACTAACTTGCATTTCTCTCTGTTGCTGTTAAATGTGTGATAGTTGCTTTGGGCAGTAGTTAGATGATCCGGTTATGACAAACGCTTATTGTTTTCTTTTTGGTTCCAAAATATGTGTCCATCTAGGTAAAAGAACTATATCAAGGAGTGCTTGGGAAACTGCAAATACTCCATCCGTGTATGATCACAGAGGAGAGGCTGGGGGAAGGTTATGAGATGGTGAGGAGGGAGATTGAGCGAGAGGTGGTCCGACGAAAATCTTTGGCCTCACAGCTGAGGACACCTATTGACAGTCAGCTTAAGGTTAACATTATATTTTGCTACATATATGTGTATATTAAATTATATTCAAATTTTTTATGACAAAAAAGAAATATCACTAAGAACAGTAATTTTTAGACAAGAACAGTAATTTTTCTGATGATAATAGCAAGTGTAGCAAGAGTTTGAGTAAAGTTTATCTATACAGCGTCACTGAACAAGTGTAATATACTTTCACATGTAAAATGATTAGCAAGGAATACAGAATCAAGTATGACTGGTTTTCTTCAGGTTCTGAGGCGAGAGCAGCAGGTCCAGTGGAGGATCCACAGTGTGTTCACATCTCGGCTCAGAGAGTGCACCAGACTACTGTTTAAGCTTTATAATAACAACCAGACATCCACTGAACTGTCCCAACAAATGTAAAGCTTTCATTTGTTTAGTTATTCAAGTACAGCCATGTGAAAAAGAAAGAGCCGGGTGTGCATTTACTCAGTACCCCAATCTTTCCAGGAGTGGAGGTCCCAACAAATTCACCCCAAGGTCTGACCAAAAAACTCCCAGGAGCTACATATAAGACCCTACAGGTCTCTGTTGGCATGTTAAATGTTAAAGTTTATGACTGAACAACTATGGCTTATTTTGAAGGCTTGCCACTTACACGCGTGACAAAATATTTCTACTACTGAAAAACACTACGTCCAGATGAACAGAATAAACTTTTCTAGATTTCCTTACCTGGATTATTGAGCATGCATCAGGACATTCAGTTTGCAATGTTGTGCCTATACAAACCACAAGACTCCTGGAACAATGTCCTTTGGACAGATGAGTCCAAAGTAGTGATGTTTGGACATAATGCTCAGCACCACGTTTGGTGGAAACTAAACACAGCATATCAGCACAATCACCTCATACTAACTGTCAAGCACAGTGGTGGAGGAGTGATAATTGGGCTTGTTTTGCACAAACAGGACCTAGGCAACTTGCAGTAGACTCTATGAGTCAAACGTGAGGTTATCAAACAGCTAAAGCGTAGCTGAAATTGGGTAACATAACAGGACAATGATTTTAAGTGCAGCAGCAAAGGAACAAAAATATGGATGAAAAAGAAAAGAAGGTGGTGCAGTCAGCAAATCAAAGTCCTGATTGAAATGCAATGGTGGGACCTTAAAAGAGCTGTACATAAATGAATACTCGCAACTTATTCAAGTTAATGTGGCTAAAAAGTGATTCCACAAGCTTTTGAATGTCATTTTTTCACATGCATAGAGTCCTGTGAAAACTTTCTTTTTCCACATGACTGTAGTAATGCAGAACCTTAGAGTTTAAGAGTTTAAATTCCCTTGCATATTCAATTTGCTGGCACCCATCTTCAGTTTGATCCAGAGGTTAACGTCACTGGTTGATGAGATGGGAGAGCTACTGTCAGCAGAGTGCCACCGTCAGGGGTCTTGGGGCTTGTTGGGCGATGGTATAGGAGCCAAACTGCTGTGCCCTGATACTGGAACTGTCCTGAGCAAAGACGACATCTTTGGTGAGACAAACACTCTTTCGTTTGATTATCTGCACCTGTGTTTCTTAAATAAACTACACCATCTGCTGCTTATTAGGTGCACTGCAACATGCAGACAGACTATGGCTGAGAAAAGCTAGGTTAGAATGCAGTTTTAATTTGCTGAATATTAGATGATCTATACAATAATGTACACTGTATGTTTTTTTGTTGTAAGTCAAACATATAGCCACATAAAGCTGATTAACTACTGGGGATTTAAATTCACAAACTGTGTGAATGGGTTAAATGAAAATTTTAGTCAGATCATTCATCACAATAATCTCCTCTTCTGCTTAACTCCAGATCCTGATGGGTCCGTACGTGTCTCTGGGGCTGTTTATTGTGATCCAGTCACAGGCCTCATAAGGCCAAATGCTCACAGCCATGTGCTGCTGAGCAGCGGCCACACGATGGCAGTGCCACCTAATTTCTTTGTTCATCCACACACCGGTAGAGTTCTGCCCATTGCTGGAAACGTGGCCTATGATCCTGCCAGCTCTACATTAGTTTGCACAGCTGACCATTGCACAGGTAGTATGAATGGTGTCTGTGTGTTACTGAGGAGAGTAATGCTCAATAAAACAATCAAAGAGAAAAGATTTCATGTGAGCGTAGTTCAGACTTTTTAAAAAAAAAATCAAGAGCCCAATCTGTCAATCAATCAGTCAAGATAGAAACGGATCATAGGGAAGCAAAGATAAGGAAAGAATAACGAATGCTCAACATTTTACATTAAAATAATTTTATACATTAAGATTTTAAGTTGTGAAGGTTTTATGCCTTAGTTTGCATGATTAACTGTCAGATCAACAGTCTCTCTTGCATTATGACCTCAGTGTATAATATAGTGCTAATAAGAAACCTTTTGATACTAGACATGTTTGTTTAAATATTATGTTTATGCTCAGAAAACACAAAACAACACTGACAATCTTTTGTATTTTAGAGATTAATATATCTACATTCACCAAGAGTGATTTTTAAAACCGTGCTATTAAAAAAACAACTACTAAAGAACCAAAACATGCTGTTTCCTGAAAGTTCATTTCTACAAATAGAAAGGCAATTATGTGCTGTTTTTAAATGATTCCAGATGATAACAGGAAGTGGGATAGTCCTCTCCTTCCTTTTATTCCTTACCCGACCTCCTGCCACTCAGACCAGCCTCTCCCCAGCACTCACCTCAGAGGCCTCCGACCAGGCCAGAGACTGCAGTTGGGGATTCCCATGGCAGATCCTGACAAAGGGGTTCCAGTACCTATTCTGGCAGTAACCATCCACCCCCAAACTGGGTTAGTCTACCCTCTGGGAAGAGTCCATGTCTGCCCTCTTACCCGCTTACCACAGCCTATACAGATTGGTTATCCTATGCTGGACTCCAGGTCAGGGAACATTGTGCTCACCGTCGGGGTGAGCTTGGATCCAATAACAGGTTAGAGCTGCTGGAGTTCCCGGTACACTCTAGACTTATGCCTTCAGTCAGGCCAACTTGTTTTTTGTATGCCCCTGTAGGAGATGTGCTGCCAGTAGGTGGAGTTCTGCTGGGTGAGCCCTTCGTTGAACCACTGAGTGGGCAGATGGTGAGAGTTGGAGGGGCAACCATACGGGCTGGACAACTAGTGCCCCATGCAGGAGGATATCAAACTTTATTAGACAGCAAGGTGTTTAATTAGATTGCTTTTGGTTGCATTTAAGTATCGGTATGATAAAATATAGCTATTTCTATGTAACAAAACAAATCAAACAGATAATAGCAGATGTTTGATTCAAAAATAAAAAAAAAACTTTTGGAGTCAAAGTAAGATTTGTGTCTTTCAGGTCCTGGCAGCAATGTTCAAAGTACTGAATGTGCTTAAGCCACTAACTGAAGAGTGGGGTTCAGATCAAAGTTTGCAACATGTGCAGTCCCAACCAGGCAGTGAGAGAGGGAGTAGTCAACAAGATCATCTTCTCACTGCAGCCAAAGAGCTCCAGCAAGCCTGGGGGAGGAGCTTGCACTGCCAACTACAGCTGCAGACCAGGTTGGAGATCCTGCAGGAGTGGACCATGGGTCTGCAGCAGGATGGAGGAACTGTGGGTGAGGAAATTCTTGAATAGTGTGTTTTGGGCAGTACAAAACAGTTTTTGTAAATGTTTTCTTCTCTTTTCTTTTTTGCTTCTTTCTCTATTGAGAAGGTCTTATCTTTTACCTTTAGGTGCTCTCTAAAAGTTATGCTCTCTAAGTTTACGGAAAAAATGTTTGCCCACATGAAGAAAGAAAGTTAGCATTTCCTTTTCCTTTTAGCTTTTCATCTTAATCTTTGCTCACCATCTCCCACAAACAGTCTGGTTGCTGAAAGGAAAAATTATGAGTTGTTGGTCTGTTACTCAGCATAGTTCAGTGTAGCATAGCATACTTCAAAAAGTTTAATGAAGTCATTTCTCAGAGGAGAGAGATTCAGACTTGATATTGGAGCAAATATAAAGAAAGCTGCTATACACAGTTCTATGCAATATAGGGGCCAAGAACACCCGAAGGTTGCTTAAGCATACAGTTTTACTTTGTTTCTAATACAAGAAGTAATAACTACGAGAAAGAAAAATTCACACATCACAACATACTGAAAACATAAAACAATCAAACTGCTCATAATTGATGAACATGATTAAAAGATGACCAAAAGAAGTCAAAATACAGGTCATCCCAAATATGTCTGATCTCTGGAATTTTTTTTTAACCATTCGCACTCACATTCACCTTTTTGGATAATTTTGAATCATGCACTACCTGCTAATAAACCTGCTACAGCTGAAGAGGCTGTTGAAATATTTGAGGAATGCAGAGATAAAGACATTTGAAAATGCATTTATATCTTTTAAATGTAGATTTATTTCTATTTTGAAGTTAATTCTGAACGTTGATATAAACAGCTTCGGTTACTATCAAAGCGAGACCTAAGATTGTTTGTAGTGGGCTTAATGCGATCCAACATGGAGCCATCAAAACACAGGATTTATTTTCTGATTTAATTAAGCTGCAGAAGATTTCTGAGACATTCTGTTTTTGATATCATTTTGTGAGTCGTTTAGTGATCTCAGCATGCTAAGGGCACAGGCTTTAATGCCCAGGTACAGCAGAGTATCATCAGCGTAGAGGTGAAGAAAAATATCTCAAAACTGCATGTCAGGGCAGGCATTACAAACAAAATGAAACTGAGAGATCAAGTGGGAGCAAATACAAAGAAGCAGGTGCTGACCCATAAATGTTGGGACCATATACTGTAAAGGTAAAAATAAATCAAAGGATATTAAAGCTCCACAGCTTGGATTTCCCCAAGTGTGTAAAATGAAACTCATGAACTAACCTACTTTAAAGAGGTCAAAATACCACAGCAGAGATGTGTTGCACAATAGTAGAAGTAGAACACAGAGGCATGCAAAGCCTAATGCATTTACTGCAAAAATCAAAGTTTGGGATATTAATTGGCACCGTTAACAATGAACTGTTGATTTTAAAGGTATCATCATAATAGTGTAATTCATACTTAAAATATATAAGAGTATAGTTACGAACTTTGATAATCATAGAAGTAAAAGTGTCGAAAAAATACTAAAACTTTGTTACCGGTAATGGAGTAGAACTGAATATTGACAAAAGAGAACAATAAAAAAGGTTTCTTTGATTTATTAATTAGAAAAACATAGAAATACTGAATTCTGATGACCCTTTGTCCCACCGGGGGTTATTCTCTTTTCAAGCTACACTTTTTCTTCTGTGACAAATGACATCATATGACTATGAACTGTTGTTAGTGGTGTGAATCATCCCTACCATCATGTCACAAATATAAAATAATAGTGGTGGTGTGAATCATAGGTTTGTAAGATGTGACACACTCAGCTCCAAATTATAGGTGCATAAAATGAATCTTCAACCCACTTTTATTTTTGCACAATTGATTGTGATACATACCCCTCAAAGTGAAGGCTACCTTAATGCTTTTGAACAGGAAAATGTAACATTTTTATTTACAGTAATATTGCACATAGGAATATGCACACCATTTTGTTTGTTTTTTGGGTGTTTCTATAAAAAGTGAGTAAATATCTACTGCTACTAAAAACGAATGAGATACATTTCATGTGGAATTTGTCTCTCTGTGTGTGTCCATGCGTGTGTATTTTTAAAATTTAAGGTAGGTTTTGGAAGTGAGGAAGAGCTTCAGGACAATGACATTTACTAAGTTAAAGTTTTTTGTTGTTGTTGTTTTGTAACATGACCTTTACAGAAAGTCACCCTTATAACTCTATAACTGAGTTAACCTTAACCAAAAACCATTCACAATATGGGAAACATACCCTTTTACTTGAAACAAGTAAATTAATTAATAAAAAAATACGCAAAGCAGACATTTTGTGTATTATTTGTCTTTATATATATGTATATATGAGTCATGCGCCCAAGGAGGATGACATTTCCTGCCTCATTTCTGTCACATGACCTTTTATTGTCACAAAAAACAACCTGAATTAAAAAACCTTATCTCCATTTTATAAAGAAATCCACTATTTCATTAATATTGGTGATTTATAACTTGGGGAACATAAATGCAGTGCATTCCTTCTTCCGAGCAAACATATCTTTAGGTCAGGTGAAAATGTGCTGTGGAGATATCGTTCATGTGTTGAGTATTAGAGAATGGGTAGAATCAAACATAACAGATTTTTCACAATTTGAAAGTTGCTGTTAGTTTATTCCAGTGTTTTTTTCAGCTGGAAATTAAGAGACATTTAACTTTTCACAACAGACAGGCAAGCCTCTAGTTAACTTAACTAGTCTTAAGTCTGTAAGCAAAATTTGAATGCTGCGCCAAGAAGTATGCTTTATGGAGGTATGTAAGGACGACACGAGAGCTTTTCACATTTTACTCCAACTTTAATCTCAGCTTTACTCAACTTGTTTCACAAGGCAGCAAAACATCTCCTAGAATGAAAAAATTTCCGGCTTCCCTTCTTGCTGGGTGTGAGTAGAGTCCCCTGGTGGGCCGCTATACCTCGACTTTTTTGTTTATTGCTATTGGTTATGTAAAAGAAGCATTTTGCACTATCTTTGCAGATAAAGATAAATATTATAAATATTCTTTATCTGCTGCCTATCTGCAGCAGATAAAGAATATTTATAATTCAGTATGCACGAGAGCTAGAAATAATTGAGTTTTGATTGACATAATTTGCATTACAGTCACCTGCAGGCATGGAAACTTGTGTTTCACCAGTAGTACAAAGTACTGAATTCAGGCAAGTAGAAATAGCTGATCGGTAACCAGAGAGGTTGTCACACCAAAAACCAAAAGGAGGTCTTTGCGAGACAGTTCAGTAGCTTCCTGCACAATGGGATTGTAAATTAATCCATGAATTAAGAAATACCAGAAAACCTTTGCATAGAGTATGGGTTATAGCAATTTTTTTCCAAACCCCTTGTAGTCCCACGCATGGGATTTTTTTGTCCTCCGCATTTAACCCATTCACTCAGTGAAGCAGTGAGCAGCTACCAATCCAGTTGCAAGAAGACATTTCTTCCCCTCTAGATATGGAGCTGTGCAGTAAGTGTACCAAGTGTACCACAACCACAATAACAGTCATGAAGTGTCAGACCACATCAAGTTACAGAACGAGGTCTTCAAATGGTGAGGCACTCACTGCTCACTCAATAACTGCACAGCTCCAAACCCCATCTGACATTAACATCAGCACAAAAACTGTGAAATGGGAACTTGATGACATGGATTTCCATGGTTGGGCAACTGTTTGTATACAGTTGTGGTCAGAAGTTTATACATTTATATCATGGTAATTTTTTATTGTTCCTTTTATATAGTAGAATGATTATACAGCATACATCTTTAATAACTTCAAAAAACAAGAACTGGGTGGACAAATTTGGGTTTATTGTTTTGTAATCCACACATCGTCAAAAGTATATTCAAGCTCAAATATATACATATTCCCACACGTTTCTACCACCTAGCTGTTGATTTGAAGTGAAGTTGATCTGCTTCGTGCTATGTACCGGTACCACTGGCAGCAAAACAACCCCACAGCATGATGCAACCAGCACTGTGACTAACTTGTCTGGTCTGATCATAAAACCTTTTCACCAGAAGGCATTTGGCTTGTCTGTGTGGGTAGCAACAAATTTCAATTGAAAGCTTCTTTGTTGGCGATGTAAAACTTGGTTCACTGGAGACAGTTATGCTGGTGTTCCAGAAGTTTTCAGTTCATGGCAGGGTTGAGCCTTTGTGGTTCCTGGGTTGTTCCTGAACATGCAAATCAATTTCCTCTTGTCTCAGATACAAATAACTTGTGCTTATGTACAATTGTTATGCCTACAGTTGTTGAAGTCTTGTAATCTACAGCTGCTTGAAATGGCTCCAAGAGCGCTTCCCAACTTCTATAAATCTAAAGGTCTTCCTAGTGAGTTCCTTCAACTTTCCCATTGTTGTTGCCACAACCTGCAGTGTTTTTGCTTGATATTCATTAAGAAGCTCCTTTACATCGAAAGGAGCCAGTTGAGGTGTTTCGGGCATCTGACAAGGATGCCGCCTGGTGCCTCCTGGGTGTGGTGTTCTGGGAATGTCCAATCGGGAGGAGGCCCCGGGGCAGACCCAGGACACGCTGGAGAGATTATATCTCTCAGCTGGCCTGGCTGGAGGAGATGTCTGGGGAGAGGGAGGTCTGGGTTTCTCTGCTTGGGCTGCTGCCCCTGCGACCCGGCCTCGGATAAGCTAAAGAAGATGGATGGATGCATTAAGATGATTAGGTTCATTTCTCATGGTGTTTAACATGTTTTGTGAGATGTTTTGAGAAGTCACAATCATCTTTCATTTAAAAAAAAGGTTTTGTCTGCATTTATGTGTAATGAATGTAGAAGTTCATTCTTTTTAACACTGGTTAAATAACCTTGCTAGAAATATTTTAGTTGACAGAACGTGAATGATTATATTTGTTTCTTCTCCTATAACATTCTCCTGTTTTGCTCATACCAGGAGAGATGTCCCTGCCAGGTTCAGATATATGTGTACCGGCTTTGATAGGGATGGAGTACCCTGATCCTCTGGGATCTGGCCTTAGTGTACCGATGCTGGGATTTCAGACTGATCTTGTTTCTGGGAAAACAATACCACTGGCAGGCACCATGGAAGACCCAAAAGGAAAAGGTATTGTGAAAACCTGGTTTTGATATACAGTATAAAACCTAATCTTGTCTTATTGGCTTTTCACTAGCTAGGACCAGATCCTCATTTAGGTTTGATAGCATGTCTAGTAGATAATGACAGGTGGCGTGAGCATGAACCGAGGCTGCGGTTAGGGGAAGGCCTCAGAGGAGACTGGCAGTGGCTCCTGGGCCCAGCAGATCCCCATGTACTAATGACACAGGAATAAATTGAAAAAAGTTGAGTGGGGCACGAGAATGAGAACAAACAGCTTGTAGTGCAGGTGAATCATATATAAAACGAGAACCAGCACAGGAGTGTTTGAAGTTTAGTCCCACTCCAGAAATTCAGACAAATGATCTCCAATTAAATTCTGTTAAACATTACAGCATTGTGAAAGTTCTGCTTACTGACGCTGTTACACTTCACAGGACTGGTGGCAATACGTTATGGATCTCAGACTGTTGACCCAGTGACAGGGCTGTTGGCTCCGGTCGTCGGGGCAAGGCTGGACGCATCTAGAAAAAATGTCGTGCCAGTTACGCCTTCCTACTGGTTAATGATTAGAGATCAAACTGACAGTGTGCAGGTAACAGATAGGTATTTTCATAAATGACCCCTCCTCTGGGTAAATATAACATTTTTTTGTTTCTTCCTGTTGTATGCCAGGTAGAGGCACTTCAAAGAGAGGTGTGTGTGCGAAACAGTTACTGGCAGCAGCAGAGGCAGCGGGAGGAAGATATTCTAACTGATCTGGACTCAAGTCTGTCCCAGTGTCTTTTTAGAGTCACAGATGTAAACTCTTATCAGGTCAGCAGGAGTGGTTTCCTTTCTGGTTCTAAGTATCTTATAGAGCCTTGACATAAAGTAGAGTAAGAAATTCAAAAGGGTTGAGCTATTTTAACATTTGCAAATGAATCAGGAGCAAAACAGCACTGGAAAATAAAGTTTTCAATTTCTGCCCTGCACTGCAAGTGAAAAAGTTGTTGTTCCTTATTGTTCCTCTACATGAAGATATGAAACTGTGTGTCTGTTCTCTGGACCTCAGAATGGGGATGCATGCGTGCATGTAACTTTTTAGTGTCAGTGAGGAAATATGTGCATCTTTTTCATGTTCACAGAGTCTGTAATCTGTTTCAGGCCCAGTGGTCTGGGAAGCATCTGAGGGAAGCAGCCATGGAGCTGCAGGATTCAGCACAGATCGAGGCCCAAAGGAGAGCAGCTCAGCACTCCCGCTTGGCTCTGATCTTGCCTCCACTTGTTCTGCACATCCTCACATTAGGTAAATTATTTGGCAAGCTGGTAGGAATGAATGAAAGCATGAAGGAAATTATAGTCCTGACCTGCAGTGCACTTATGTTCACAGCTTTCCAAAAGAGAGGGGTTTTGTGCCAGTGTCTCACAGCACACTAATTAATTAAAATATTATTTTTCTTTTTATTTGGTCTGGCGGGCATTTAAGTTCATGTTTCTCCATCTGTGGGAACAGGTGATAAGGAGGAATGGGATCAGCAGTGTGTCTGGCACTCAGAGCTTCTATCCGGCCTTGATAAATTGGACATGTGTCTGGATCAGCTGCAAGAGGACCAGGAAAAATGGATGGCACAGGAAGGAGATTGGTCTAAAAACATTCATTCTACAGTAAGAACAGTGGCTTTATGATTTATTGCTATCACTTCAGCTGTGTAAGTGAGTGACACAGTTAGGCCAGGAGTTCACTTCCTCTTTTATGCTAGCAGTAAAAAATGTATGCTATAGAGAGGTTTAGAACATCTTGTGGTTAAACTTTAACGCCAGCTTTTTGCTGTGAAACGCACTCTCTAACACTGCAAATAACAAGGCTGTCATTATTTTTCCTGCAGGACAGAGAGCTGAGGCAGAGAGAGTTGGTGGAGCAGTGTTGTTCCAGACAGACTGAGTTGGAGGCCGCTCTTAATTCGCTTCACTTTATCAGACACCTTTCACTGCTCCGTGCAGACACTGCTCAGGTGAATAAAGAACTCCGAATATAAAAAAAATAAATCTTAAAAGAAATAAAAATAGCATAAAACAGAATGGATATTTTTGTCTTTTATTTTGCTGTCAGTTTTGTTTGAACCTTTAGTAAACGGTCAAAGTGGGGTGAATGTAAGTTTAATTCTCTTCACCATCAAAGTTATGGTTTTGTTGGTAGAGTTTGCATGCATTCATGTCATTTTGTCTGCAAAACACAATAACTCATAAACTTTTAAATTAATTCTGATAAAACTTTGTAGGGCTGTAGAGTGGGGTCATTTTTAACAGTCCATTAAAATCTATATTCTTCTAGGTCTTCAAGGTAAACTAGAAGGTAAAAGTAAGTCAGTGAGGTGTCTTGGTGGAAGATTGCGCTCTTGTTATTTAAATGCATGGATTGTATAACAGTTACCTTTTTCTGCTTGACTTTCTAGGCTGTACTGTGTGGGAAGTTTTGGTTTAAGGAATATGGCCTGGTGCAGTACAGTGGATACAAACCAAATGTGAAGATCATGGGTTTGCTTCAACAGAAGGCTTTGCCTCTGCTGGAGAGACTGAACCAGCTCCTTGAAGAAAAACAACCAGCTGGCTTCTCCACCAACACATGTAATCAGCGCATCTCTGGTACATAATATATACTACAGATTGCTCTGAAGAAAACAACATTTCCTGTTAAATAACTGCAGATTTCTGTTTTTCTCTATGCCATTGGATGTTTAAGATGTTTGCATATAAAATCTTTGCATAAAACAGAAAAAAAATCATCCATGCAGTCACCAATATGTGAGTTGAGTACTGGGCCAAAAAATATAAGGACACAAAAAAAGCATACTGCAGCACTCCAATCACCTTCTTTCAGTGTGTGACATTTTGAGCACGCCTGCTCTTCATCAGACACAGGTCATCTTAAATCACCTGTGACTAGTCACATGACCACCAGCCATGACAATCAATCATGAGAATATGCAGCGCTCATGTTTATTTTAACCCCAAATTCAAAACAAAACAACAACAGAGGCCTTTGAGACAGATTTATTTCTCTATGGTACATTGATCTTAACAAGCAATGAAATACAATGTTTTACGTTAACAACAATAATAACAGATAATATTTCTGCAAGTTATGAACAATAATTGCTTTGATTCTTAAATCACTAAGTAACCACTATACTTTTGTTAATCCTGATTGTTTAGTTTAAAAATCCTCTGTGATAGCGTTCAATGGGAAAATTACAAAAACTGTGCCATTGTTCAAAAATGTATAGACTAAAATTTGATTTTTAATCTTTTTAGGTTTGTCAAGAAAGCAGGCATATGATTTGGAGAGTGCATCAAGAGTCTGGACAGCCTCTGTGCCTGTCGTGAAAGGTATATGTCATATGAGTGTCTATGTAGAAATAGTGCATATAGACAGAAAGCATACAAACGTGTTCAACTGTGTTCACTGCCAAAAAGCATGTTAAAGCAGTTAGAGCAGTGCAAAAAATGTACCTGCTGGCTAAGTTTTGGAGTAACCTTTGCCCAAAAAGAGAAAAAAACTAAGATACTAATACATTTATTGAAGAAACAACATATTGTGTAGTTCACTTGTCATGAATTCCCTTTTGATTTTGTATTTATTTTATATAATATTTTATTTTAAGCCTATATATCAGGGGTCACCAACATGGTGCCCGCGGGCCTGTTCTAAAAATAGCTCACTATAACAACTTACCAGTAAGCTGCATCTATTTTTATTTTTTGTTGCTATTTTTTTGCAATCACAATTGCATTGGTATCAATTTGTTAGAGATAATATATAAAAAAGTGTTTATTATTAAATATTAGATCAGCGCTAGCTAACAGTTGCCATAATCAGTGTCTGTACATAGATGAATTTGATTAATCATTAATTATTAATGATAACATATAATTAAAGTTAAATTGAGGAAATTTGGTATTTCAGAAGTGTGTGTCAAACTGGTAGCCCTTCACATTAATCAGTACCCAAGAAGTAGCTCTCACTTTCAAAAAGGTTGGTGACCCCTGCTATATATATATATAGTATGGATGTCATGAAATGCTGTGCGGCAGGCCGGAGTTGGAACCAAACACAAACCTCGAAACACAAAAGCGATAACTGAAAGAAGCAGCTTTTATTTGCTGTAACGAAACACTCTAAACTAAATACATGAAAATAAAACCTAACGTTGAGATCAAGGAAGTAAAAACAAGAACAAGGGACTAGAGAAAAAGCTTGGCAACACAAGGGCCATAAGGAACACAGGAGAACCTACAGCAGTGTGTTACAATGTGACAACATGCAGAGGAAGACAGAAGACTAAATACACAGAGGGTAACAAGGGGATGAGAAACAAGAGGGAAACACAGCTGGATCAGATCTAACATAACGAGATAGGGAGAAAGCAAAACTGAATACACTGAACACAGGAGGAGGAACTATCAAAATTAAACATGAGGCGTGAGGCACTCACTGAGGCTACGTTCAAACGTACCTGGGTATTTTTGAAAACTGAGATTTTTCTATGCGTTTGCACCTCCGTCCACATGTAAACAGCGTTTTCAATCACTGAAAACTGAGATTTTTAAAAACTCCGGCCAGCGTGGATATTTTCGAAAACTCAATTTTGTGTGGACAGGGAAAACGGAGAAAACACAACGTCAAAGGTGTGCGCCTTTTTTGACGTCACACTGTGTGCCACGTTATTTTGTTTCGGCGCGATGAATTGCTACAATGGCGGACTTAGTAAAATTAACAGTAACAATATTTTGTCTATCTGCAGTGTTTACAGACTTAACTATACACGCACAGTTACTGTCCCTCCATTTTGAAAGACAGAGATGTCACAGTGAACTCTGGACGGGGTTTTTATATTCTACACAGACGCTCTCACAATCTAAAACTGTCTTTGTTTACTATTTCCCGCCCAGGCTTCTAGATTTCTGATTGGCCAACATTTCTACACAGTTAGGATTATATCGCCACCTGTTGCTTTGGCGTGTTCCTGACAGGGTTTTTCCTTCGTTTTTGGCGCTTACATGTGGACCGAGATATTTTTCAAAATGGCATGCGTGGACGGGATTTAGGAAAAAAAAAGAAAACGGAAAATCTCTATATTTCAAAAATACCCAGGTACGTGTGGACGTAGCCTAAGACACAGAGAGAACAAAGGGTGCAAGAGACACAACCAGGAGCCAGAACTTTACGTACATGATCGACATGTCAGACTAAACATGGAGCCACAAGAGAGAACAAACTAAATGAACAAGAACCTCAGAACTAGAAATACAAATGATTAAACTAAGATCAACATGGAAACACTACAAAACCAAATAACAACATAGGAAACACAGAAACACTGAGTCATAGTCCCACTGCCATGACAATGGAGTTTTCTTTTAAAGGGAATTTTATTCTTAAGTCAGCATACATAACCATATTATGTCCAGGGTTAGGAGCGATAGACAGC
>VURO01004473.1:40493-55012 GCA_015108175.1 Pelvicachromis taeniatus | reverse complement strand
AGAAAAGGGGGGGGGGGGGGGGGGGATGGAAGAAAACGAGGTAGAATCTGGGCTGTGGTTGGCTGCAGGCCCGAGCCCCGCCTTTGTTCCCTCCTCCCTCCCGTGGTCCGTCTTCAGCCCTAACACAACAGAATCCCCCACAAGCCCAGCCACATCAGGAACGGCTGGCTACATTATAGCTGCCATTATCGTCTCTCAAGTCATAACAGCCAGAGAACACCCACCTCGACTGCAGCACCGCCAGGAGGGGGAGGGGCGAGGGAGAGGTCGCAAGAGCAGGAATGAGCAGAGGGAAGGAGGGAGTGAGGGAATGAGAGAGAGGGTGGAGGCAGCGGGGGAGAAGAGGGAGTGAGAGATAGTCAGATACAGAGCTATGGAGCAGGCAGAAGTATAAGAGGACAGCAGGGAGCAGAGGAGAGGGTGGGGGAGAAAGACGGGGAGAAAATGCTTTCAGATGGGTGTTTACACTCAATGCATCAACCTCCGAAGATGTGTGTTGAATTTTATTTAGGCTGCTGAGTGTGTGTAAATGTTGTGTAGATTATTTAGCAAACACACAAACAAGCAACGCAGACTGAATACTCACATTCCCAAACGAAGCAGGACTGAGAGGAAAGGGGATGTCATTAAATGCCGCTTTTTATATTGACTGGGGGGGGGGCATATGTGTGAGCCCCAGTTTAGTGTTTCACCCAAGAGAAAAGGAGTGTAGAAGTAGAGAGGATCAGACCTTTTGTGTGACACATGTCTGTCCTCTCTGGAGACTTCCTCGGAGGGAGGAGGATCAGCACTTTATGGGAATGTCACAAATGGCGAAACTGTGAGAGACTAAACAATGTTTCTCTTTGTATCCAACAAACACAAACTGTCACCTGAAAACTGAATCTAATGGGACAAATTAGCACTAAAAGCCCTAAAACGCCTTGAGCCCTGTCCAATCAGATGCTTGCAACAAGTGAGTCTTCCTGAAGTCTGTTTTGTCATTTGGTACTTTTGGGATATTTTCCTTAGTCACCTTTTCTCAGGTGAAGAATACAGCAGGAAATTTACTTCAGATGTATTTTCCTTCTGCCCTCCTCTAGAATATTAATTGCCCTAACACAGACTTTGTACCAAAGAGCTTGCCGGTTAAAGACCGAACGTGCTGGACAGTTATATTCTCGCTCCTCACTGTCTGACAGAAGTTCAGGACTACAGTGCATGTGTGGAAACAGCTTCAGCTTCTTAAAGTGACACTATTTAACTTAAATAAACAACCAATGTATTTAAAGTCATAGGCAATAAAATACTAAAGTGCACCACATGATTGGGTAGGCGTAGAACCACCTTTCACAGCATTAACTTGAAGTAATAATTTTCCGTGTAACTGTCAGTTTTGGCCCACTCTTTACAACATTGCTTCGGTCCATTTCAGCCACTGAGGTCTGGACTTTGCAGCACCTTCATTCTATTCTGTTTCAGCCTCTGTTGTAGATTTGCAGGAGTGCTTGGGACCATTGTCCTGTCGTGCAGCTGAGTTTCGGCCAAGCTTTGGCTGTCAGACACATTAACTGTGTCCGAAAACCTCAGCTGCAGCCTTTGGAGGACCTTTGGAGTACATTGGCCTGGTCCTCCGAAGGCCGAGAAGTCCGGAAGTGCGAGGCTTGTGAAATGGGACGGTCTAGCCTTCAGATTTGCGTCACCCGCTGTTCCCGCCCTTACTGCTTCTCCCCACCCTTACCGCTTCCTCCTCTGTCTGCTCCTTGCTATCTAAAGTATAACAGGACACTGGAGTAAAATTTCCACCATCTCACACTTCTGTTTAATCAATTTTCTGTTTGACGTTTATTCAGCTGATCGATCGCGATCCGCGACGTCTCCGAAAACGTCTCTGAAAACGTCTCTGAAAACGTCTCTGAAAACGTCTCTGAAAACGTCTCTGAAAACGTTGGAGAACTTTTGCAAATATGTGACGTCTTGATAAACCGAGCAGATATTTGAACATTACACAGCTACATTCTCGCCTGAAAATATCTTAAAAGTTTATTTTGTGAACCAGAAAGAGTAAAAATGAAGCAAAATGAAGGCCGCATTTGAAGGAGCGGAGGAATTCGGACAGCCTACGTCGCGTCGCTGTGACATAATTGGCCTTCAAATGCGGCCTTGGTAGGCTGCGGCTGAGGTTTTCGGACAGATGGTGTTGTATTTGATTCTAGAATGCAGTCAGATGACCACAAGGTCCCGTGTCAGCAAGCAAGCCCAAATCATCACGCCTCCAACACTGTGCTTCACAGTTGGTATACAGAGTTTGTGCTGATATGCTCTGTTTGGTTTTTGCCAAACATGGTGCTGGACTTGTCACCGAACATTTCAACCCTAGTCTCATCCGGTCAAAGTCATTGTTCAGCAAGTCTTGTGGCTGATTTAGCTTTGATTTGTAAACTTTGACTCTGAGGCATATGTTCGCCTGCTCAAACCGGCACCCACTGTCATGATCTTTAATATTTAACATGTTTTTTGGGTTTTTTTGCCTTTCTTTGAGCATTGCATGATCAGACTTTGAGGTGAAGCAGCAGGAATGTTCACTCCTGTTAAGATTGCGGCGATATCATAACACATACCCGAAAGCTTGAGAATAGAAAACTACCAGAACGTTGGCTTTTATAGAGGTGATCGTACTTTCTGATGTTCAACCAGTCATATGCATTCCATTCACAGCACCTGACTGCTAGTTATACTCTTAATTTGTGTGGAACGGTAAGGGTGCACTTAGTTTTCCACAGGACTTTATGCAGTCCTGTGGAAATATTTTATTCCCTTCACAGAAGGCCTGCGGGCCACATCTGTTGTTATACTTAGTATCAGCTTTTGCTGAACTGTGAGTCTTTACAGTGCAGTGGTTTGATTTCTGACAGTGAGTGAGTAATAGCCCAATAAAGGATACAAAACCATATTTTATTTATTGGTGGTAAGCTCTGTTAGTTTGGTTAGTAAGTAGGTAAGCTGGAATAGAAATTTATTAGGCTACGCTACATTCAAGACTACTAAGGGATGTTATTAAAATATTCATTAATGGAGGTGAGCTCATCTAATGTCACCATTATGTGTGGCATCCCACAGCAGGCCCATTCATGGGTTTGCCTCGCTTTGGAAAAATAGCATAGTACTGTTAGAGCAGAAGTAACGTTAGAACGCCTTCCTTTTTTCAGAACAGGATGATTCCGTACAACAAAACTAGAAAACTACACACTAAAAACATGAAAATTATTAAAATGGATTATTATTGTTCAGCTGATTCAGTTAATCAATTAGACATCCTGAAATTTGAGATCTTTATGTCTTTGTAATAGTGTTGTTTTTTCACATAGCATCCGATGACAAAGCATTTTTGACTCAAAGGTATTTGCCGTACGATTTACTGCAGGAGGGCGGTAGCCCAGATGGTGCAAAAAGAGTAGTAGCGCATGGAAAAGGCGCTGGGTCATTGGAGATCGGCGTTTACTACAGAGCCGCGCTTAAAGGAGACCAGCTACTATTGGAGACCGGCATCTATTTGTCGTGACATGTTTTCAAACCCGGCATTTATTAGAAACGGGCGTCAATAAGAGACGGGCCACAACTAGCAGATATACGGTATTACTGTTTTGCCTCATGTTACAGTACATGTGCAATAGCTATATATGTACGAAATATAAGATGACATTTTCTCTTATTTGTAAAGACCTGGGTTGTTGCAGGGTTACACTAATGGGAATAAGAACTAACTCGCAGAGCTGTTTCTCTTTGTTTCCGTCTATTTATTCTTAGATTTGTTCACTAACAACAAACGTCTGGCAGGGCTTTTAGGCCCTCTTTCAACTCTGTCCTGTCTTCATTAATCTCACCTCCTTTCGCTCAGCTACAGTTCAGTCGGAGAAGTCCAGCTGGCTCCGTCGCAGTTTCCAGTCAGTCAACAAGCAACTCCCAGCTGCCCATCATGGTCATCAACTCAGTGAACGGGATATCTGACTATCCTCGATCTGGCTTAGTCAGGCAGGAAATAATCTCTGCAAACACACATCTGCTGATGAATATGAGGAATCTGCAAGCAAGGGCCAAGATCTTTGGTAGCTTTCTGGTTTCTACTTGTAGTCTGCTTGTTGTCAGGATTCTGTCGACCAATCACGTGCAGCTTTGCTTGCAACTCATAAATGTGCTAAAAAAAAATTAAATATGATTGAACTTTTCATTTCAGTGAGTGGTTGTGAGCGTCTAACTCGGTCAGTAAATGTAACATCATGAGTTAGTGAACTTTGAGTGTTTGAATGTGGAGGTTTTGGTGTACAAAGTGGCTGAAGTTCCTGTCCTCATCCCCAGCTTCTTGGTTCCTGCCCAGCTCGCTGTGCCGCACTAGAGCAGATTTGTTTAGTTAGCCGTTTGATTTATGGCCTTGGGGTTTTTAATATGCTGCTGCCCCATCCCTCTCAAACCCAGCACCACAAAATTATACTGGGCAGAAAACGCGTTCAGAGTTTCTCACAAAATACTGACCTGAAATAGCGCAACACCTGTGTCAGCACCGCACATATGAAATCATCCTGGATGTGTAAATCCATGTGAGTATGTATTTCATTCTGTAATTCTGAGTGTAAAGGTTCTTTACTAGACATAGTCTAAACGTCTTTCTAAAAATGTCTGTTACATTACACTCAACAGTTCACAATGAAATCGTTTTAGAGGTTTTGATTGAACCGTCTGCAGTTTCTGATGCCTGCTGTTTGTAATGTTTACTGTTTGCGCATGTTGGAGGTAAACCTAGCTGATGAGACAAGGTTGCTCAGACTTTTTCTGGACGCGAGCGTGAGCTATGCGGCATGCAAATGAATTACACAAGACACATTTCTGTGTGTGAACACTGAACTCGCTGTTTTACTCCCTGGAGAAACGTTGTCAAACACATTTTTCTACAAATTCCAGGTTGCACACATGCAGGTTGATACATTATTCACTCTCATGCTAAGATCTACCACACACACAGTCTAGTGCAAATACACTCTCCAAAACACTTTTGTGATACACACCTGCTAGTACAGCATCAGCGTTATGGACAAACCTCAGGCTTCTTCTGATATTTCTAATATAAATTACACTACACAGAAATCGTGGTAACGGCATGACTGAGGAGGACACGAGGCAGGTCAGACTTGGGAATGTAACCTTCAAGCATCTTTGAAACTATTTTTAAAGCACGACCCTTCTCGAAAATTGCAAATGGATCCTAGTGTGTGGTGAGTTCGCTGATCCACGTCTTCACCTGAAGAGACTGTCTCTCCTACATTGCCTCTGCCATCTGATACAAATACGTTTGCACTTTTTTAACTGCGCCTGAGTTTCTCTGTGAGTGTACTATGCATGCATGGTTGTAATTATCTGTAACGTGTAAGAGTGCAAGCACTTTTTTAGGGATGTCAAAGGTTGCTCATCCAGTTAATGGTCCTATGGTCTGTATACCCACCGTCACTGCGGCACACATTCTCGAAAGACTTGGTGGCCACTGGATGATTCTGCATCCCCCACCGTGAGATTGACAGGTGTGCCAGTGTGTGTGTGCCAGTATGTGTGTGTGTGTGTGTGTGAGGTTGTCTGGGGAACCCCTTCCTGGTATTTATGAGTTCTGGACAGCTGAGGTGTTTGGTGAGATCTCTATTTAGCACTTCCGGGTTATTATCATACATACACCCAAAGCCTGTGCTGAATTTATGCAATTACTCCTGGAGTGCCCACTTACTAAGTTTGCAAACCAAATCCCCCCCACCCCCCGGTGGCATGTGAGCTTAAATAGGTCCCTACTGCCCTTTTAACACTTGTGCTACTGCATAACAGGCCTCGCAACCTGTTACGCTGAAACCATAGAGCTTTGATCTGCAGAGGACAGCAGCACCTCTAGTTTGGGTTTGAACATTTGTCACATAAACCCAAGTAATGTGGTATTGGGACACAGCACCCAGAGTCAGATTTGTGATGCTTTTATGTTTTTGCTTTATTTTATTGTCGCAGCATGCGTCCAAATTAAAGAAATAATAGAAAAACACACATGCGTGGACAAATACATGAAATTGTTGAATGTTTTTGGCCTTTTTCCATCTGTTGTAGCTCAGACATCCGTGTACTAATTACCTTTCTATACATGTAAGAACCCACAGTCCCAGCTATTAGTACCTGCACTGATGTGGCTGGGTGTAATGAGCAGGTGCTTGTTTCCTGAGCTCTCTCTGCTAGAATTACCTTACACATATACTCTTGCTGAAAGATACTGTCTCAATATGAGGCTTGCACAAAAGGCTGCTTTGTTCCACTTTCATTTTTCTCTGTTTGTCTTGCTAGCATCACTAAACTTGTGTCCTTTAAGCTTTTTAAGGTAAAACCCTGATTTTCTTCATTGAGCATGCACGGCTGCCTTGTCAGTTGTTTAACACGATTGGAAGATTTTTAAAAGCTCTCTAAGAGCACAGTGTGAAAAAATGGATATGTTTTTAATCGGGTAATCCCTTTTGTCAAATGTTGAGGTCAAACTTTGTACTCGAGTAGATTTAACTGTGAGTCTTTTACATTTTCTGCTTAAGAACACTTTACTTCTATATACCGCTTTTACTTAAGCTGTGAATTTGGCATTTAAACCTGGACTGTTTAAAATAAGTATGACTCAAGCTTTTCAGAGAGCTTATTTTGTCCACAAACTGTTTTTCTTAGTTTGGTTTGGTCTGTTATTAACATCCTACGTATTCTTTTTTTTTTCCCTCAACCACAATTGTTCTCGTGTTTGGTCGAGTTGGGTTTGTTTGGATTTCCTTCTCTTCATCCTAACCGTGTCCCCGTCTCTTTATTTTTCTCTCTCTCTCTCTGTGTCAGGTCCAGGGTGTAAGGGGAGCATTAGGACTCATAGCTCCAATGCCAGTGGACATGCAGCCACACCAGGGGCTGTATTACTACGAGACCTCACAGAGCCAGCCCTCCAGAGGGTAAGACGGCAGCGAGCGTGCAGCGAGGCCTCCTTTTGCTTTTAAACAGCCGCAGCTCTTTTACGTGAGAGCAACTTAAGAGAATAGCTCGACATTTTCGACAAATCTGATAACAATATAATCACCATCATTAGTACACACACACACAGAATATGCACGCACAATGGTTTCTGGACGGTATGTGCTACAGTTGAGATTTCTCAGTGCTGCCTGGAAGATAAACCAGTGTTACTGGCTTTCTTCAAAAGCAGCTGTAATATTTCTGTTGTGTAATTTACAGAATTTACATTCTGATACTAGTTTTATCTACAGTTTGGTCAAACTGAGCTAAATTATCTGCTTTGCCCTGATCTGTAACTTCTCCTACGACAACACAGGCTTGTCAGGTGCGGGTGTCGAGCAAATGATTTTCTCTTCCTACAGACAAGAAGGTATTAAACTTCTCCAAAGAGTACAGTGACTCCAGGATTTAACGCCCCGTACAAACCTCAATAAGTACAGTTTGTAGGTGTTTGTCGCGTACTTTACGTACGTACATTTGTTGCCAGATTTTATGCTAAAAATGGCACAATTCTGTCATCTTAAATAACCAGAGCCGTTTCTCTTTTTGCAATCTTGCTACAGATCAGCAAAATCTGAGAGATCTGACTTTTGTTTTACTATATATTTTATTAACAATAAATCGCAGCAGCTCTCCTAGGAAGCGGAGATGATTTATGTCTTAGAGGCTCCGAAATTATTCCTATTTCAATCACACAGATATTCTCGGGGTACAGAAGCTCAGATATGTCTGCCATTGTCCTGGACACAGTGCTAACTCAGCCCCTCACGCCTCCTCTATCCACCCCCGCTCCGTCTCCCCCCCTCCCTTCTCTCATGCCACCCAGGTTGCGGGTGGACTCGGCCTCTCTCTGACAGCTGCTAATTACAGGCTGACCAGGCCCCGCTGCGCTCTGCATGACTGCCTCGCGCCCCACTCAGGTTACCCAGAGTGAGGGAGAAGCAGAGAGAGTTGGAGAGAAAGGTGGCTGGGCAGGACAGAGGAAGAACAGAGGAGCGGGAGGTGGGGGGAGAAAGGAAGATAGAAAGAGACAGAGAGGGCAGAGGAAGGAGAGCGAGAGAAACAGAAAAGTATAACAGAAGGGGTGAATGGGAGGAGAGAAAAGTAGGAATGGGAGGGAGGTAAATTCGGGGGGAACCAGCAGAGTGGATTAGAGAGGACAGATTAAGCTCCTGTGTGGAATACACGTTGTGGTGAAAGAATTAAAGAACTGAAAGGGCGACTTAGGAGAAGGTGGAGAGATGCAGTCTGTCCCTTTTAGAAGAAGAGCGAGGGGACGGAGAAAAGGAGGAAAAGAACAGGAGAGACCAGTTTTGAGCTCACCAGTGAGAGTAAAGAAATGTCAGAGAATCCATTGAAATTCATGAAGTCTGGAAAGTTCCAATGAAGATTCATGTTTCTAGCTTAGTAGGGGAAAACCCAGAACCAAGTTTCCAAACTTTAGGCCTAAATAAGGGCTGTGTACCATCTAGTGGTGGCAAGGACGCAGCACAATAGAAGTCTTTAGGCAGTGCTGTTTTTTCCAGGCACGGAATAAAAAACTTCTCTATGTAATTCCAGCATACAGACTGGGATGTATAGTTTTCCAATGAGTATAATCATATCCCATTTATCAGGCTTTCATTTATTTATTATAATTTTGGTTTAGATGACTGTTTAATCAGCATCATCGTAAATAACATCTAGCATTGATTTTTGACTTTGAATAGATTGAAAGTGTTATAATTGTTATACCCTAAATGATAGAAATGCTACAAAATATTGGGCAACAGTGCTACAACTCAGAAAGCATAAGGGCAGTTTTCTGATATGAGTATCAGAAATCATTGTGATTCCTTGTCACAGTTCCCTTTCCGAGTGTTTGCACTTTATACGATTAAATTTTGTTGCTGTTTTTCTCTGATGTTGGCAGCATAGTCCCATCAGATCAGTCTCCCTACAGTGATGTGTCTTCGCTTCGTGCTCCACTCCTCGACGGCCCGCCCCAGGACTGCCACGCTATGTACAATCCCATGACTCAGAGCATGACTCATGGATCAGGACCAGGGCAGGGAATCGGCCCCTGCTTGGATCAATATATGAGGCACCCTCAAGTCCCACCACCCCACAGTATGATGGGCCACAGGGGCATGCCGCCCACAGAGGGTGAGTCAGAGTGCATCTCCATTAACCTCACAGCTTCTATTGATTTGGATTTAAGGATATCTGAGAGACTAAAACCAAAAAACAATGTGCAAAAGGAGTGAACAGAAGTCAACAGTTGGCTGGCTTTACTGTGGAGATATAACTCTGCAGTGTGGGGTTGCACTAAAACAGCAGGAGAGTGGATTGCTCTAAATTAGTCAGTTAAATAAAGAAGAACTAGAGATAAAAGAGTTGTATGCATACGTACATATCCATATATAGATATAGATATGACTAAACACTTGCTTGTTCATGAGTACCTAGTTAAATGTGTATGCAAATGTTTATTACATCACCAGTCTGGAATGTTATCAAAAGAGTCATGTGGCTGCTGATGTCAAATACTACAATGCTTTTCTTCCATTTGTACCTCATGTTACTTATTTGCTGTTTTTTTTTTTAAATTATTATTATTTTTCTATTACCTCTATCTGTGGGGATAGGTTAATTGAAAACTCTAAATTGCCCATAGGTGTGAATGCGAGAGTGACTGTGAGTGAGAATGGTTGTCTGTCTATATGTGTTAGCCCTAGGACAGACTGGCGACCTGTCCAGGGTGTACCCTGCCTCTCGCCCTAAGACAGCGGGGATAGGCTCCAACCCTGAAAAAAGGATAAGCAGCTGAGAATGGATGGATGGACCTCTAAAAGTCTAAAAACAAAGGGTCCAGACTAGACACCACCAAGAACATGTACCATTACAGAAAAGTTGAAAAGCTTTGAAAAAGTTTTAGATGCAAACCTCTGCAGGTCAACCTAAATTACTACTGAGATTTTAAGCATGTGCGCGCTTTTTTATTGACTCTCTGAGCTACAGCAACCCACAAATCCTGTCTTTGTTACCCTACTTAAAAACAATGTAGCTTTTTGCAGCAGTGCGATTCAGCGTCTGTGTGCCTGTAATGCTTCGCAGGTGGCAATAGCGCCCCCTACTGTAACCAGAACAACATGATATCTCATCACAATTTCTGCCAAGTTCAACATGGCTCCGATCAGATTGGATCAGGTGATGGTAAGGAAACTTTTGCATACTGATCCTTAATTTAGATTATTTTTAAAAATCATCCTGAAATGCAACTTGCTTTCATTGTCATCTCTCCTCTGTAGGCTCGAGGTTCTCCACACCCCGTTCCATGCTTAAGCTAAGCAAAAAGAGAGCTCTGTCCATCTCTCCTCTGTCTGATGCCAGTGTGGACCTGCAGACGGTAATCCGGACCTCACCGAATTCCCTAGTGGCCTTTGTCAACTCTCGCTGTAACCCCAACGGCGCTAGCTCCTATGGTCATCTCTCTGTGAGCGCTATGAGGTCTGATATCACTTGATTTCATATTAGTCACTGTTGTCCTCCTCGGTTACACCCTTTGTCAACAGAAACAGACTTCAGGTTTAATATTTAACGTGGACCTTATGGAGCTATTATGCTCATCTCCATCATTTAGAGCAGTCTGAAGCCTGAGCTTAAGGTTTCAGGGAGTTTTTTGTATGTATTGTGACCTTATTATTACTTGCTTTGAGCTTTAATATGCCAGTCTGCCACCATAGATAGATAGATAACCCACTGAAGAGCATGAATTAATAGGGGAATAAATATAAATAAATCAAAGTCCACTTTGAAGTATTTGAAAGTAATGTGGTGACGTTTGCTGAGGTTTTTTCTTTGATGTATAAATTGTGTTGATAATCCCTCTCCTCTCATTTAGCCCTCTTCAATATTTGTTATCAAGTGTGATGTGATGACATCCCTTAAGCCACGCCAGATGGTGACACATGTTTCAGCCGGATGGTTTTAAATTATAAAAGCAGATTATGTGAAGTTGAAGAAAATATATTTCTTGGTTTTTAAAGAATTGACAAAAAATAGATTAAGAGTGTATTTCTAACCACATCACCTTTAGCAAACTAGCTGCTGATTGTCTTTAGCTTCTCATCTGTTCTCGTATTTATTTATTTGTTTTTATCTCTCGCTCCACAGTCCATCGCTCGGTTATTCCAGCAGTATAAATTGCCAGTCCAGACAACAAGGCTCCATGTATGGAGGAGGTGGAGGAACAGCTCTAGGTGGACACACGCCAGGCCCCTGCCAAGCTTCACGTTTACCTCCCCACAATCCTCGGCTCCATGCGCCGCCCAAACACGGACACGTAAGATCATTCTTTCACTCAGTATGTCCTCTGCTAATTTGAATGAGGGCAAAGAGAAAGACTGTATTATGAGAGCAATGTTTTGCAGCTGAAGACAGAGCCAGGTCTTGGAGGTGCGATTGATGGCATGAATGTGAAGAGCCTGGAGGAGAGGTCAGAGGGAGATGTCGCTAGCCCTTCTTCCACTGGCACTCAGGTACAATAATGATGGTCATATGTCAAAGTGTAAGAGATTCAAAACAGTGAAATGGACACTGAATTATTTCCATTATTTTAGCAGTGCATGAAATGATATATGTCATGTAGATAATTGCACAAAATAAACTGGAGCTATTCTTCACTTCTACACATGTGTCTGCAGGACCCTCTCCTGGGCCTTCTGGATGGCCGAGATGATTTGGACAAAGAAGACGGGAAGCCCGAACCAGAGGCCATCTATGAGACCAACTGTCGCTGGGAGAGCTGCAACAAGGAATTTGACACACAAGACCAGCTAGTTCATGTAAGATTAAGAACGGGGCTGCCAGCCTTCAGGTACAAAGTAGAGAGAGTGACAGAAAGGAGGTTATATAATACGATACAATAATAATTTAATTTTTTGACAGCTTTATATTAGATATTATAACAGTAAACTAGTCAAACTGAAGAGATGCCGTGGATAACGGATTAGATATTGTTTCTGTATGTGACCGCTAATCTGTTGGAAAAGGAGAATTCTGTAGGATCCTCACCTGTCATGTCTTACATAGAGACACCCAGCTGTCGCAGAAGTTTAATCAATTCACAGGAAGCAGCTCACGTGCCTCCATCTTAGCCGGTCCCTAGCTTCCTCTTCTGTCACACCAGCCTCTGCATTTCCTGCTTCACACCATCCATGACCCTCCTCTGTGATCTTCTTCTTTTCCTCCTACCCGGCAGCTCCATCGTCAGCATCCTTTGTTCAATATATCCACTTTCTCTCCTCTGCACATGTCCAAACCATCTTAGTCTCGTGTCACTCCCAATGAAAATCTTAGCATCTCCAATTCTGCAGAACCTCTATAGAAACCTTCATCTCCTGTGAAAGCTTTGTCAAAAGGTGGTACTTACTTGAGTATTTACAGATCAGTAATAGATGTTAAAACAAGGTAAACCTCATTAATTAGGCACACAGACTGTGTTTTTTGTTTTCTGTGTTTAATGGAGCGTGTGGTGTAGACTTAGTGGCTTCTTCTGATTTGGTTTGTGTTCATGTGTAGCAACTATGCATAGACTACAGAACTCTAGGAAATACAAGGTTTGTCTCACCTAATGCTTCCATCCCGAAACATGTCACTGGAGCATCCACTGTCTATCACTAATAATGCATCTTTTTGTTTATGTGTTTACAGCACATCAACAACGAGCACATCCACGGGGAGAAGAAGGAGTTTGTGTGTCACTGGCAGGAGTGCTCTCGGGAACAGCGACCTTTCAAAGCCCAGTACATGCTGGTGGTTCACATGCGCAGACACACAGGAGAGAAGCCACACAAGTGCACTGTGAGTGCACGTGTTAAGTCTTTGTTTTGCCTCTTAGCTCTCGTTTCTCTTTCCTATCTGGATATATACAATTGCAACATGCTTCTGTCTTCCACCTTACATGCATACCATATATTATTTTCATTGTAGACTAACAATCTTTTTTTTAATTTAAAACTCACCTTACTGTATGTATTATTGTTATGGGGCTGCAGGCTTGTTGTTAAAGCTTTATAGACTCTAATCGCCTCCTCTTTTGCAGCTTAACTGCTGTAACAGCATTAATTAAGCAGTTATGTATATTTGCTGTTCTAGTTTGAAGGCTGTAATAAGGCCTACTCTCGGCTGGAGAATTTGAAGACCCACTTGCGCTCTCACACTGGGGAGAAACCATATGTGTGTGAACACGAAGGCTGCAACAAAGCCTTCTCCAATGCTTCAGACCGAGCTAAACACCAGAACCGAACTCATTCCAATGAGGTACTGTAATATTCACCTCCGAAAAGTGCTAAGCTGTTGAATGTCACGTGCATATTGCTTTGTATTGCTCTGTATTACCAGTGTTATTTGATTAAACTGTTTTTTCTAACTGTTTTGTGCTGTTTAATGTAAAATAAATATATAAATGAACAAAAATGTATTGTAGAGATTCACATGTCAAAATACTCAACATAAATTGGGAATAATTTGCATTTGAGTCATAGGATTTTACATAGAAGGGAATCAGCAGTAAAGTAAACTGGAATGCAAGGCTGAGTTCACATAAGGTGCTTTTCTCTTTTACAGAAACCTTATGTGTGTAAAATCCCTGGTTGTACCAAGCGATACACAGATCCAAGCTCTCTGCGTAAACATGTAAAGACCGTGCACGGCCCTGAGGCCCACATCACCAAGAAACATCGGGGAGACACTGGCCCTCGTCCCCCCGGTTCAGTTATGAACCCTGGAGGTCCCAACTCTGAACTGCTGCTGGAGAAAGAAGAGACACGCAGAGAAGACTGCAAATTATTGGCTCCTGAGACTTCTCTGGTGAGGGTTACAACTTATCCTATATCATTCAAATGAGTAGCATAACATAACTCCAATGCAGTGGAAAAAAATAGGTACCCCTTCCATATTTTCTTATTAAATTTGATCCCATTTTAAAGTTAACTTTGTGTCACATCTTTCAGAAATCCCAACCAAGCCCTGGTGGTCAATCTTCCTGCAGTAGCGAGCGTTCTCCACTGGGGAGCACCAACAACAATGACAGCGGCGTAGAAATGAACCCCAATGCAGCCGGTAGTCTGGAGGACCTCACAGCATTAGAAGATGGAGTTGCAGGTGGAGGAGGAGGTGGAGGGGAGCCAGGAACACTGGGAATGTCAGCGCAGGCTCTGAAGAGGCTGGAGAACCTAAAGATTGACAAGCTGAAGCAAATCCGCAGGCCAACCCCTCCTGGGCGTGGAGGCAGCAACAAGCTTCCTGCAATACCTGGTACATGGTGTCATAAAACAAGTTAAGACCTAAAATCAATGCATAAACACAGAACTACAACAGCTGAGCTCAAGTTAGGTTGTTACATTAGCAGTTCAGTAATGTTTTCACTGGAATACTTTAAAAATGATTTAATACTTCTAAGCCGTTTCCTTCTGGATGTTTGCTTTCAGGTTCAGGGG
>VURO01004473.1:6023-25768 GCA_015108175.1 Pelvicachromis taeniatus | reverse complement strand
TATATATATATAAAATAATATATATATATAAAAAATATATACATATATATATATATATATATATATATATATATATATATATATATATATATATATACAGATACAGATACAGATACACGATCGTTTGTAAAATTCTAACAAGCTGTGTCACTCAATGTTTTTTATGACCACCGTTATTTTTCAATACAGCCTGAAATCTTTTAGGCAGGCTTGTAAATTCTTTAAGTGGTCTTCAGGAAAAGGGCTCTAGGCTTCTTGGAGTACATGCAAAGCTCTTCTTTGGAGGTTTCTGCCTTTTGTTCTGATCTCTGTCAGAATGATCCCACACTGTTTCAATAATGCTGAGGTCTGAGGAGGACAGTCCATAACTGATAATGTCGCATTGTGTGTTTTCTATCCAGGTATGCATTGTGGTTGTGTGTTTGGGATTGTTGTCATTCTGAAAAATGTCGAAATCTGACAAAATATTTCTGTATATATAATTTATAATATGAACTCTATCCCCTGCACCACTGACTGAAATCCAGCCCTAAACCATGACAGAGCCTCCACCGTGTTTTACGCTGTTGTACCTCAGTCCTGTTGTCACAGACTGTCAGTCCAATCCCTGCGTACCTCAGCCTCATCTCCCTGTTTCCCTTCCTTAAGATTGCTCTTAGACCACTTCTGATGAGGCTTCGGTGAACAGTTAATGCATATGTTTTGGGTTTTTAGTGCATGTTTTGTTTTTTACAGGGCTGTCACTTCTTCTTTTCTTCTTGTCCAGTTTTTTTTTAAAAATTGGGGTTTTTTTAGGACACACTGCACACCACACCAAGATACGCCAAGTTTTCAGCTAATAGTTCTCTGTGAATCACCTCGTTAGTGGAAAAAATATTATTATAAATGTTATGTCTGTCAAAATGTGTCACTTTTGGCCCTTTGTTGCCAATTCAACTAAATAAATCAGAACAAATGATGTGCTTTTGTTACTAGAAACAAAGTGTCTAAAAATACAATTTATAATTGTCTCTCTGCTAACTTGTCTGCTATGTGTGAACATAACGCTTCAGTTTATAACCTTTGTTTTGCTTGAATGATTCATTAGCGGACTAAAAAAACCATTCCTCTGAAAGTGGTCAGGTGCAAGGACTCAACTGAAAATGGGTTAAAAACAGTGGTAGACCTTCAGAAAGCCCAGAATAATCTGGGTGGCTCAAGAGTGTGCACAGTACTGAACATGTTGGAAATACCCAGGCTAGAGCTGTAACTAAGGAATACTTTTAGCATCAGTTAATCTGTGAGGGTTTTTTTTGATAACTCAATTAATGTTTTAGCCAATAAAATTCAGTTATTAGTGAGAATATCTTTTACCAGCTCCCAGATCTCAAGTGTTCATCTAAAATGCAAAACAAATAAAAAGTTATTTTGTTAACACATTTACAACTCATTGTTCCACACCGCTGTACCTCTTTACAAAAGGGAGTTCTTACAAGCCAGGTGGGGAAAAAAGCCAAATTTGGATTGACAACAAGAAAGCATGGAAGAGTTCAACTCCCCCTCTCTCTCCCTCAGTCTCCCTGTACCTGTGATCGCCTGGTATCACCTATATCTGCCGTGCACATCAATCTCTCTGGTGTACACACACACACACACACACTTGGTAGGGAGTAAGCACATTCCACACCTGTGAAATGAATGCCCACCTGTAACAATCGAGGAAATGTTGATATCAATCGAACTCCCTGTAGCTCACTCTTTGGGTTTGTTTTGCGAGTGGAAGAAACACAGAGTCTCTCCATCAGACACTTCAGAGATGATGAAGACATTTCCTCTGCACAGCAAAAATTCATTTTATCAGTCAACTAATTTTGCATACATAGGAGAAAACGCGATAACATGGCAAGTGGAAATCTTACAAAAGTAATGAAACCTTGCAAAGCTGTATGTTGGTTTTAACGCCATATTTTCGGGCTCGGTCAGTCCAAAACACTCTGGTCAGCTTTTCCTCACATGGAGCAAAGATGCATGCTAGAGTTATACAGTGTGAGATCATGCAAAATAGGCTTAAGCTCAGGTATGATAAAGAACAGGATACATACACCGGACGTATTTTGGGCTAGAAAGGAAGCAGTGCATCGTGTATTGGTTCAATCTCTCATTTATCATCATGTAATAGTCTACTAGATAGTCTTATCTCTTTTTTTTTTTTTGCAGAATTTCTCATGGTATGTGACAGGTTGCAAAATTGCCAGAACGGGGAATGTTTTGAATGAAAAGGGCCGGTTACTTATAAAAGAAAAATGGAAAGTCAAAGAGTTAAAGGAAAAAAAAAAAATACATTTGAAGTTGTACAAAATCAATTTCTTTTTCCTTTTCAGTGGCCCAGTCAACTTTGGTACCTCAGGGAAGCAGCGTAGTTATGATTATACAATGCATGTGAGCAGCACTGCAGGAGGGATGGAAGGGGAAATAAGCCACAAGGCACCCCAGGCAGCTTATCACGATACGCGGTAGGTGCGAATGTGTCCAGGCCTCATCCTGGGACGAGGCTGGATGTCAGGCAGAGATTTGAAGGCTTTACATTTGTGACTTCATTAACTGTCAGATTTTAAACTTTTACTGTCGCCCCTCGTTCCCCTCTGTAGTTGGTTCTCTCTCTTCCTGCTCTTTATCATCCCCTCTGTTCTTCTGTATCGCCATTACCACATATCTCACTTTCACCATTTCTGTTCCTGTTTTTATCCAAGGCTTTTCTTCATCTGTTCCTCCTCTCTTTCCATTTCTCCATCCTCTGCTCCACCCAGCCCGGGCTCCCCCAATGCTGTACGGTCGCCATCATGTCCTCCCCCCTCCTCCCCGAGTACCTCCCCTGTCCCACTGACACCACACGCTGCTCCCATCCCCCGAAAACCACTTCAAACAGCCAGCGCCATCAAAGACCACAGTCAGTCAGCCAGGCAGTCAGCCAGGCAGCCAGTAAGGCAGCCAGTCAGCTAGCCTTCTGCTTTGACTTAAAATTACTGTCGTCCCAGTCGCAAGGCTGCTTTCCTCTTCTGATACACATCAAAGATCCTCTTAAACTCCCCAAGTTTGCTTTTTAAACGTTTTCCTTGTTGAGTCTTTTTTTATGCACATTATTTCACTCGTTGAGGTTTTACACTCTCTCTCTCTCTCCTCTCTTCTTGCCTCTTTTTTCTAAAACGTGGGCCAGGTCAGTAATGACATGCACACACTTTCTTGTGTGGTTCTGCTGCCTTTGCATTTTTTTCTCTGTGACTTTAATTAGTTTCTTTTTTAAGGAGTTGGTTTTCAGGCCTCTTCTGCACAACAGCACACACACACACTCTCGCACATACTGCCGTATCAAGTGGAAAGCAACCAGTATTCGCATGTGTGTAAATTAATATGCAGTATGATTCATAAATCTTACTAATGAGAACTGCGTAACCACAAAACGACCAGTTTAATAGTGTGTGCTTTTCTTTTTTGTCTGCATTTATTGATGTGTGCGTGCTTCAAGGACAGAAACAGTGACAAAAGAAAGCAGAGGGAACGACGGTCGGGGGGCAGAGCGCGAGACGATTTTGTTCATGGGCGTGTGCAATTTAGAGAAAGGCAACAAAATAAAGGCAGAGCGGCACTTTTTAAAAAAATGTTTCGAAGCGTTTGAGGTCACATGTGGTCACTCGAGATAGTCTGGTGTGTCATAATCGCGCATTTGGGGGGTGTAATGTCAACATCGGCCAGAGGATGGCGCCACATTTGTATGTAAGGCAGGAGCTGAATGCCATGTCTCATCAACAGGCTGTGTCTTAATAGAAGTAAATGTATTATTACATGCCATGATATTGCAATATTATACTTTTTCTACTCTGTCTTTATTTTTCACTTTTAGTGTTTGAAGGTGAAGCTGATCAGTCCTTTTGTCAGCTATAGAAGCAGCTCAGTGTGTTTCTGTATTGGTATGTTCAGATCTTTGAGAGCTTAATGGGGTGGTTCCTCAGAAGTCCACGCATATTGTGTTTTAAATCTGCTCAGATTTGATCTTTTGTTAATACTAAATCATGCAAAACACCTCTAAGACATCTTATATACAGATGTTTTAAGTCAGTGGGATACCAGACATACTTGTTTCCCCCTCAAAACAAATCTTATGGAGTGAGTAACTGAAAGTTGCTGCTTGAGTTGAACTAACCAAATCCCACATTGCATAACTGTTAAGCTCAAAGAGAAGTTTTATTTAGTGTTTATCCCTATTAAAAAACTTCAGAACCTTTGTATCCCCGTCAGGGAATGTTTTAATATTCAAAAGGAGCCACTATTGTGTGGTTTCTTGCGCCAACGTACAAAATAAAGAGCCACATCTGACGTCTGGAACAGTCCCTGAGCATTTTCATGTGTCAGAAAAAAGAGGGAAAACAAATTTGGAGGGGGCAGACTGGGATATTTATAGAGTGGTGTGAGAGTCTTTGCAATGACAGGAGTCTAATGAAGCACAGTTTGGGTTTTGATTCACAATGTGGTGAGCGCGTGGGTCCCCCTGTGACCGTTTGTGCATTCCAGCACCGATCCCTCGGTACACGGAAACCGCGCCACAGGAGGAGGCGAAGGGCCAGCTCGAAATAACGTGTTCCTCTAACCGAGCTAACCTTTCTCACCAGCCCTGTTCTGGGTTGCAGCAGACACACAGAGTGCACTGGCAGCAAAGCTTAATTCATGCATACACAAACACAGCATGTGTTTGCACACAGCATGTATGCAGTCGTGAAGTCAACTTGTCACTAGCGGTGAGTCACTGACACGCTTAGTGAGTCAAAAAGGGCAATTTAGCCTGACAAAGTTGGGAAGTCCACAATGATGGTGGCAGTGTGTCACATTGTAACTTTAGTAGGTCACTGGAAATTGTATCGTGTTCGTTTATTGTCATTTTGGTATGAAAACAATCAAAACGGACGTACAAAAGCTCAACTGGGGTCAATTGCTGTGAACAGTGAATATTGTGGACTTTTGGATATAAAGAGTTATGTAAATGTGCAGTTTTGCATTTTGCTCTAGTTCTTAATATATATATATTTAAGAAACTACTATTAAGTATATAATACAGCCTTCTATATCTGACTTTTTCTTTACTGTGTGGCATGCAGCACTGCAAAAAGAGGGTCACTGATGCAGAAACCTCCTTTGCTTTGAAGGTAAAGGTTTGTGTCAGTCAAGGTAACATTGTTTTCTTTGATAAATGTCACTGCGGTGGTCGGGAGGACAGGTAAACACGGTGGCAAACATGCAGGCAGCAGCATACAGGAAACCTCCAAAGGAAGACGACAAAGAACCACAAAGCCTTGCTGCACACCTCTTTACACCACACCTTGCCTTATTTCTGCAAAGAGGAAAACTGATTGCGACATTTTTGCATACATAATACAAAAAACAATGTGATTCTGTTCAGTGAACCGCAAAATTAGTTCAAGTCATTTTTAACTCCAGTTGTTTTAATCATTTTCAGGGCTCATTTTTTTGGCTTTTTATTTGCACGCAGGGGCTAAAATGTAAGGCAGAGCGCTGCTCTTCTTCTTCTTCTTCTTCTTCTTCTTTTTTTCTCATTTACCTCCTGCTCTGTTGTTCCTTCAGCATTCACGAAAAGACACAAAGTGACTAACCCAGAATGGAAAGGTGCCTCTGCGATTTCTTTCGGCTTATTCGTGCATTGTCTATAACTAAGTTAAAGCAGCATACTTTATAACCACATTAAAGAGACATTATCGTCTTAGAGGATAGAAATTGTTGTATTGAGACATTGAACGATTTATATCCCTTCTTCCTGAAACTTGTGAAGCTGTTAACATTTAAGATCTTGCTACGTCAGCTGTCAACTATGTGCTTAAAATCATATAAGATCATTATAGGTTACAAAAATATATCATGTAAGTCAACAGTTGACTCACCACAGTCTAAGAATACAGAGCTGGGTGGGACCGTACAAGTGGGGATGAGAGTGCTTGTCCCTCTTCACACCGTCTCTAGTAATGCACCTTCAGATTGAGTCACACTTTCCTCACCGCCTAGCCGGCGAAGTGCACCTTTGCGGCGTGATCAGAATAGAAGTTATCTGGACCGCTTTCCTGTCACTGCTCATTCTGACTACTCTCCTTTCTTTTTTGCCATTGCCTCAAAACTGGCGTTCCTGATGTCTGACGCTATCATGGCGTCATCGTGCTGCAGCAGCAGAAAATCAGAAGTGTTTTAACTTCTGTACACACACTTAGACTGCTATAGTCACCAGTCAATAATTCACACATTCTACTCATTATTTAGAGAATGCTGAAACTAAGCAAAGATATGCTGCACGCACGACGACGTGCGAAGGAGGAGATTAGACCGATCAGATGTAGAAATTAGGAAAAAACATGTGTTTTGGATTGATGATGAAAGCTGGTGACAGTAGCAGGCCCTGAGGCCAACTAAGTTACCGGCAAACTACAGTACGTTACAGTGAGCGTACAGTTCATCTCGCTCGGTTGCTCTGGTATACACTATTTTTTGCTTGTTTGCTGTTGGTTTAATCTCTAAGCATCAGAGCAGGTTTCCATTAAGCACATGTGGTCTGTTTGGCGCAGCGATGTGTTATGTTGATAAAGTACAACAGATCAGTAATACTGATATCGATTGATTTTCAAATGTCTTGGCCTTCTCAAAGCAGCCGTGAGAGCTGTATAGAGCTCGACAGTGTGTTACAGTAGGCGTTTTTGGGGGCTGTACTTTGATTTGCCGAGCGTCCTCTGAAATTGAACCGAGAGCTCATATGTGAATAATGAAACTAACACCAGCGCAGTCACACTAAAAGCATAACTTGTTGACAAATCAACTTTTTTAGTATCAGAGAATGGCTCAGTGCCTTTGAAGCTAATAAAATGCCGAAAAGGATTTCTATTTTTGTGTCACAAGGGCCCTAATTGATCATTAAAAACCATGCGGAACAAAGACAAAAATAGTTTCAATATAGCATCTTTGTTGTCGATTTAAAGGTCGATGCTTGGTGTGCAAAATTGCAACTCCTTTGTGCGTCCTTCGGTTTTCTCGTCGCCTTAATCGGCTTTAAGGAAATTAGCTCCGTGTTTATGTCTTAAGCTCATTGTTGTGTTATTCAAATGCAGATGTTGACCCTCGGCTGCAAATTCTGTGGTGGCGTTTCCTTTTTTTGTAATATTCTGAGAGGGTGGTGTCTCTTAATAAGCGGGACGTCTAAAGCACAGAGACTGTGCTGCTGTGGCATTGCACGGACTTTCCTATCTCAGACTGCAGCTCAGATACTCTTTTTAAGGTTTGTACATATACACACACACAAGCACACGCACACACACAAAGACACACACACGTTTATTGCTGCGTTTGATCATATTGCACTTTTCTGACACACTGAGCTGGTCTTGTTCCCCGTTTTACCCACAACTTATGTTTGTAACTTAGTTTGTGTGTGTCTGCGGAGGGAATTTCCCTCTGTAACGTGTTTTCACAGTTCAGCATCAGTCGGAGGATTTGTGTCAGGGACAGTTTGACACTGTTGCTTTCTGTCGCTTTCTCTCAATTTTCTTATCAATCCCTCTCCTTTTCTTCTTCTCTTATCTCTTCCTTTCAGAACAACCTTTTCTTTGTCTCTGCCTTGCTGTTAGTGTAGTTTACGCTCTGCGCAGTAATCTTTATCCTGCACTGGTGTCTGTGCAAGGCAAGTTGTCACCCCATTTCTCTAACACGCACCACAATGCTGTGTACCAAACACACTGCAAGAATGCAAAATCACATACTGCACCACACATCACATTTAAGCATCTCTTCCTCCACACTAATATGACCTTTACAATCCCTATCAGTGTGTCACACTTTCAGTCTTGTTCTCGCCAGAAGCCATTTGCAGACTTTTTGTGTGTGTGTGTGTGTGTGTGTGTGTGTGTGTGTGTGTGTGTGTGTGTGTGTGTGTGTGTGTGTGTGTGTGTGTGTGTGTGTGTGTGTGTGTGTGTGTGTGTGTGTGGCTTGCTGCCAACCAGCAAAGATATGACTGCAATCAAGTTAAATTAAAAGTTGACTGTTAAACACAGACTTTCATATCAATGTGTTTGTGGTTATTTTCACCATCATTAGACAAGAATGTTTGCACTTCCTTTTCACTGGCCACAGAAATGCAGTAAAAGTGCAGCAAAACATTACATTACCACCATTCCTACTGGTTAACATGCAATTTGGAGCATTTAATCTTCAATTTGCTGTCAGCCCTCATTATATTATCTGTAAAACATGTGGAAAATTTGAAATTAAGAGTTGCATTCTAACATGAGGAAAGGAAACTTCAGTTACGCTCTCCTTTAAACCGGAATATTATTGCTATCCAGCATCTTAATAACCTGCACTATGGAAACATCGATTTCTTTTTTGCCAGGCATGAACTTTAGTATCATAACAGAGGCAATAGACACGTCTGGCACATTGGGATCAGCATGGTTTTTTTTCCACTTAGTGTTGTGAAGGTAAGTAACTAAAGCAGGCCAAGGTGCCACAATCAGTAGGAGCCCTTGCCCCAAGAGTCATAGAGAGAATGTGAATTGCTGCTTCGATGAAGATCAGGTGGGAGGTGTTTGTTCTTGGTTGCGGTCCTCCCCTGACTCATTGTGCGAATGTCAGACAGCAGGTATGAATAGGAGAGCTGCCACAGTGAAAATTTTTTTAAGTGCATATTTGATTTTTGCGATGTATTCTTAAACAGAGTTTAATCTGTCGCTATCGACACCAGCGCGCTCTGCAGATGAACATGGACCTACCTCGACTCTGAACTGCTGTCATAGGTACTGTAACATGGCAACACAGACATCTTCCTGCTCTAGTTTCTCGTTTAGCATGTGGGCGTCCGTGACCCTCATGTGGTAATTTATTGAGTTCAAAATAGCAAGTGTTGTGTTTTCTGTTGACACCTGTGAACTCATCGCAAATTTACCAGCATGAGAAGCATTATTTTACACACTGACCAAATCGTTTAAAAAAATAATAATATACAGAGTATATTTAGATATGTGTGTATGTATTTAATCAGAGTTAGTTTGTGTGACGGAGAGTTGTGTTTTTAATTTTGTGTGTTCAGCTGGTGAATGCTGATTCTGACAGTTTTACCACCTACGTGTCTACATGTTGTACTGTTATGTACTCAAATGCATCAGATATGATTTTAATGTGGGATCGACACCATGTGCCTGTGTCATGACTCATGTTACATTTACATCTGTTATGTCAAATCATGGGTAGCATGAATTTTTTTCTCATTGTTGTAATAATGTTTCCTTGATTTGTCGTTTTGGTATAAATCTTTAAATCGTAATGTAATAAATTAAAATAAATTAAAAGTTTGCAGTCAAAAATTAAGTACATGCAGCATATTGACAATCAAGATCTGAATTGAGCGCTTTAAAATATCTTTCTGATATTGAACTTTTACATTTTTAAAACTGATTTTAATACCAGGCTTATCTTAAGATATAAGTAGAATTTGATTTGTGAACATACCGACAATGACAACACAACCTTTTTTCGTTCTCTGCGCATTTATATAAAATACAGACAAGAGCTTTTTCCTCTCTTCTCTGACAGAAGTAACTATTTTTAGTTATTTATTTTTATTAGTTTTTGCTCCCACTGAGCAGCATAAATCTACTGGATATCATTAACAATATTAAATCATTTTACTGTTTCTTTAAAGCATTAATGGTAAAAATCAACACGGGAATGGGAACATTTGCATTGGGCGGTAAATTGGGCTTGGCCTTGTTTGTTGCCATTTAAAACCAGAAGAAACAAACAAGGTAATTTCAAGGTAATTATTGCGTGTTTACCATTTAGCCACATAATTACTGAGCCAATACTAGATCACATGTGTGCATCGTAAAATAAACTGCAGCTTAGCGTGGTGTTGTACAGGAGATGCCCTCGGGTGTATAAACAGTGCCCATTTAGGCCAGCACTGAAACTGTGCACTTCTCAGAGCGAGCACGATTTTTTTTTTCTTAATGCGAGATTTTGTTGTTGTTGTTGGAACTTTAATGTGACGGGGTGTAAAATCCGTGTTTGTGCTTATGAAGTGGTTTAGGCATTATCTTCACTTTTTCTTAGGGAACAATCAAAACGATAACTTTCACTTTTTAGGCTTAAGATGAATTTGAAGTTGGACTGCAGGTCGCAGGATAACCAGGACAGCAGTGTGTGTTCTGACTGGCTCCTGACTGCTGCCAGAATTTATTAAAAAAAGACGTCTTTCTGGCACTCGGGCCGCCGATCTTTCAGATGTTCTGTCGCTGACATGCAGGGAAAGCAGCAGACAGATTAAAATAGCACTCCAGTGTGTGATCTGAACACACTGTTGTTGTCAAACTATCAGAATCAGTCCCCTGAAGACAGAATGATCGACAATGTCAAGCATGATGCAGCACAGTTTGGATATGAGTCACATTCTTCCCACGCACACTAAAGTGCCTGCGCCATGGCTGTGTACTATTTTCTGCTGTGCTGTGCTGTGTGTTTTCTCTTTTTACAAGTTACACTTTCTTCTGATGCTCACAGGTTGCGTGCATCCATCGCTCTCACACTCCTCTGTACCTAGTGTCTACTCAGCAGCCAATCCTGCGACTCTCTCACGCTGTTCAAATATCTCACTGTCCTGCTCCAACAAAAAATATTTGAAGGATGCAGTTGCCATCCAAATAAATAAATCAACAGGCCAGATAATGAAAACCATCCAGCTCGGTGTGCTTTAATGACAGCACATGTAGACCGAGTGTCATTCACTGTTATGAGAGAGAAAATTAGAGCCAATTTGATGCTAATCCACACCAGATTTTTCTCATTTTTGTCCCAGCGGACATCCTTGAGTCTCCTGCAGGCCCGATGGGCCGACTGTAACCGCATCGCATATCTTCATAGGTGCCTGCTACAGTAAAGCACGTTTAATGACTGGTTTCGTTCCCCCCCATAAAAGTAAGTCATTCCTTTCCACCTTTGTGGAGCAGCAATGCTTGAAGCGAGCATTAGTCGACTCGCCTCGGATGAACCAGAATTTTGCTTGACTGCGCTTAAAGCCCCGGTGTAGTGAAGCCGGGGCAGATCACACAACATGCTGATACAAACAGATACACATGTAGGTGTTCCACTTTGAGATTAGCTAGCATTAATCAAAGGAATATGTGTAACGCATACGTTAGGTGTTTGTGACTGTGGGCTGCCCCCTTCCGTAGTACTGAACCCCCTCATGCGCTTTCAGTATTACAGTGAGAGCGTGTGTGTGTCATCCGTGTGTGTTTGCTTCTTCTAGCTGTAAAGTTGATGAGTTAGGTTTTTCTAAAATGTCTCCCGTAGTCATTGTTTAGTCACTGGCTCGTGTCACGGCGAGCTGTGGGCTGTAGTTTGATGTGCAGATGAGTTGAAAGCAAAGCACTCATAAATTATTGTGTCCATCAGGCAGTGTGAGTGTTGTTGGAGCAGCTCAAACAAAAATGAAAATCTTTCAAGAGTGACTGAGCGTTGTTTTGACAGCTTAATGAATAAACATTGTTGGTGTTTCATGAAATTTAATGAGCTGTGAAACCTTATTTTCTTTCTGATCTTATTTAAAAAAGACACTCCTACAGTAATACAGAGAAAAGTTAGGGCACGGCTGAAATGCTGCTAATCACAAACCTTATTTTCGACGATTTAGCCCCTCTGCGCGACCCTTGGACAATGGTTTGGCTTTGTCGTATATGGTTGTTACTCAGTTGTGATTAGATATTGCTAATCAGAGAGGAAAAAAACAGAGCGTCCTCAAAAAAAAGCCTTGGAAATAAAAGCTCACAGCTGAAATCCAAGGCATGTGTTTGTGATTGTCATTTATTGTCTTTGCCATGGGAAACAGTAATGCGCCTTTCCATTCTGGGCACATAGGGCACATTTTTAAATTGTGATATGTTATGTGTCTTTTCTTCTTACTGCTCCACTGCATTCCTGCTGCATTGTCACACAGCGCACCATCAAGTCATCTAAATATGAATTTAGACATAAAAACATTTAATAAAGTCATTTTATATTTAAATAGTTTTCGTTCCCAATGACAGAAAAATGGAATAAGTAAATATCCTTCATTTGACAAACTAATTCAAAATGCTGTGTTTGATCGTGGCCTTAATTTAATACATTTGTACATTACATGTCTTTGTGAGGGTACGGTAACTTGTCTTTTTTTCATTTATTTTCAAAATGAAAGCCACACTTTGTTCTCAGTTGCGTCAGACTCAAACTATCTGTTTTGGAGATTGACCAGAAATTACTTATATTGATCATAAACCGCACATCAAACCGCAAAAAGCCAAACGAAGCGTATCATAATGAGAAACAACTGAACAGTTTATAAAAGACGCGAGTGTCATTCGTCTTACTTTCCAAGAAACGATGCAAATAAACAAACAAACAACAAAACTACAATAAATAACAACACAGCCGTTTGTGTTTGCCCCACGTTGGACTTTTATCATTTGCAAAACATTTTTGAATTTCTGCTTGTGTTTCGTCCCCCTGTTTGGTTTCAGTTCCCCACATATTTTTATTTAATCGCAGGCGCATTGCCTCTGGTCTTCATTAGTAATAATCTGTAGCTCACCCCACTGAATGCCATCTGAAGTGATAAGAAACACATGTCGTTGCATTTTGAGTGATGGGTAAAAAAATTAAGTTTATTGATTTGGACGGCACAAAAATAGTAAGTGTGGTGTCTCACTAAATAGACGCGTGCAGAATGTTTCTTTTTAAAACTGAAATTTCAGCGCGCCATTTCAGACTTAATGAGCACGCTGACGGTTTGCTGAATTTAAAAATGACGTCTTGCGTCCAACCTCAGAGTTTTGTCTCATCTTTATGCAGTTGATTCTGATCAAGTGAGTTCACTGGGATCTGAGGGGGAGGATGAGGTGGGTTTGTGGAGCTTGGAGCCCCAGGACTGCCAGGAGAGCCTGGACAAGACGAGCCTGACGCCCAGCGAGGGGACGGAGGAGCCCGGCAGCCCTGCTCAGTCCACGCGGCCGCACAGCCTCAGCCCTGGCAGCAGGAACTGCTGGGGCCAAGTGGAGTCAGAGGCCAAGGCCACAGAGGACGCCTCCTTCATGTCCACTGAAAGGGAGGGAGACCAGGACCCGCTGAGGATGTACTGTAAGTTATAAGCTTACATAATAGCTTCGTCTCATTTGCCACTCCAAATTAAGTCCATATTTTGTGAGCTTTAAAATATTGCTGCATTTGCTTCCACAGAATTAAGCCCTGGCTAACACAGCAAATCAGTTCTGCTTGCAAAATGTACTGTATATGTATGAAACTGCTGAAGCCTCTGCTGCTGCTGCTGCTGCTGGGGTGTTTAACACTACTGTATGTGTAAACAAGTTTGTGTGTTTTTCTGATGCAACACAACACCAGTCTCATGATGCTTCTCAGAGCCCTCTAGATACACCTTCATATCAGCTCCTCATGAAACCATGCCTTCCCTACAAGCTGTTCCTTTTTTTCGCTCTTCTCTTTGAAAAGGCAGCCTTCTGAAAGCATGACAAAAGAACTCATCCCACACAATGTCACAATATTTCCATGCATCAAAGAGGTGACGTTACGGTACTGAAATCAGAACTGCGCGACGTGAGGCTTTCCCTTTTATTTAGGAGAGATCAAAGGCTCACGCGGCTTGCCTACTAACAATCACTTAGCTCCCTCGCCTCATGTGATTTGGCCTTGCCTGATGAAGGCGAAGCAGAGTTTTTACAACGCTCAACCGCACAGGCTCTTCCCTTCACCACATTAAAAAAGAGCTCAAAATATGCCAACATCTGCAAACATTTGAAAAATCTTTCTCAAAGTCACTTTTAAGCCGAGCTGATTGGCTGGAGTTGCGATAGGAGGCGCCGTCTCTTCTTCACGTACATCTGTGGCTTTTTCTCTCTGTCTGTCACTCTGCTCAAGGGCACAGAGAATTCTTAAATCTAGCCTCATATCTGGCCAAATAGTTCCCTACATTTATTGTTTTATCTGTCAGTCTTCGCATAAACAGTTTAGTCCCCTTAGATTCAGTTGCACAGTGAAAGTTGGCAACTGATGTTCAGTCTGTGCGCACACACGGCTTCATCGACAACACAGCACACTCAGGGAGAAAGCACAGACACCTGCTTTTGGATAGAACAGCAACAGTAACATATCAATCTGCATCTTCAAAGTAATCACACGGAGGTCTTTTCTTTATCAGACACCATCTTTTTTTCTTTTTTTAAAAAAAATAAACAGCTGCTTCTTTTGGTGCTTTAAAAAAAATCCTAATTCCACTTCAGGTAATTAACTCAATGAAAAACAAACCTTGTACCGATGCTGGTGTTCTTCTGTTAAAATAACCAATAAATCAGAATATGTGTCTATATCAGAAACAAATCTCAACAGATCAATCAAGTCCTAACCTTCAGTTATAAATGAATGTGTATAAATTCATATAAATTGCTTATATTTTTCTATAACCAATGCATATCACTTTCCCTGCAGGTAAGAGTTCAGACTCCCAGAATGCCTTGGAGGACCTGTCCCAGTATGAAATCCTGGCTCAGTTGAGGAAGGCGTCTACCTCAGCTAGTTTCTTGGATCACCTGAACCATAATGGCACGGCAGCTGTGTACTGCCCGAGCAGCAGGCACGATGACCTCCCTCCTGCTATCTGGTCGCCGGGTGCTCAGCACTGCTCCCCTGAGGGACCGGGTAGGTCAAAGTGCCACAGCTGCAGCGAACTTCATTAATTATTAATTTATGTTAACTTTTTCCTCCCGAGACAGGCAGTTACCACTCAGCTGCAGGCTGACAGTAAATCGTGGTGATAACATATATCAGATCATATATGCTAATGTAATTCTGAGAAACAAAAAAGCAAAGTAATGGCTTTTTATATATCCGTTTGAGGTTAAAGGTTAGCGAAGAGACATCAGAGTGTAATTTAGTTCAGGTTAGGTGATTTGTACATGCACAGTGCTGTTTAGTTGCTTTTGAATATGTAATAATAAATAAATATAACACTAAATCTCACAAAAAATGTCCTAAAGGTTGATTGACTTAAATAATCCAAAACATTTTAAACAATTTAATTCTGTAGAAATGGCAACTGTAGAGTATTTTAAAGCTCACCGTCTAATTGTACTTATAAAAATTGTATTTTATTTTTTGTTTGTTTGTTTTTAGATCTGTTTACTTTTTCTTAATTTATTCAGATGATTATCTATTTATTTGGGTCACATTGTTTGTATTAAGTAGAATATGAGCAGTGCCTTATATGCCCGCTGATATACTGACAGCTGCTTTTCTTTTTAAGATGCGGAAAGTTCTTAAGAGTATATATATTGTGGTATATTAAATGGAACTATATAGAACTGTAACTGATCTATTAAAAATAATGTCACCTTTTTCTTGTCAGCAGATGTAGGCAGGGCCCAGCAGGCCTGTCCATTTTGCAGCAGGGTATATCCTCGAGGAGCTTCTTTGAGGGACCATGTCAAGTACTGTCCAGACAGGGAGGGGGGGCACATGGTCTGTCCGCTCTGTGGATACACTGCCACCCTTAGGCTGGAGATGGAGCGGCACCTAGCACTTCACAATCCAGTGCAGGACAAGGTGAGAAAACACAAAAGAAACTCAAAGCTAAATGTCTTTCGTAACTGCAACAACTCATTTATAAATGCTTTATTAACATTTATGTAGTGTTATAAGGTGATGCATTTCTAACTGTGTATCCACAGAAGTGACAACCTTTAAAAAAAGAAGGCCCGTATCTGTGCTGTAGTTTAAAACTGATTACAATGTTCTGTCGCCCTAGAGTGCCATGACATTGGACCAAAGCATGGAGACCAGGAAGTTCAAATGTCTGCAGTGTGGGAAAGCATTCAAGTACAAACACCACCTCAAAGAGCATCTCCGCATCCACAGCGGTGAGACAAAATAACATCAAAACAGTTGTACTCACCCATCAATTTGCTATTGTTTCCACTCTATTGCTAACCCTTACTTATTTTGCAAGTTATATGGTATAAAATTATACCCAAATTGATGTGTTGACAGGAAACGAGTATAATTCATCACAGTACAAGACACTTGTGAAAAATGTGAAAAGATCACACCCACGCAGAAAGTTTTTTTCAATTTACTCTTTGGCACTCCGACACTAATGCCTCCACTTTGTGTCTCGTCTTGTAGGAGAGAAACCTTACGAGTGCTCCAACTGCAAGAAACGCTTCTCTCACTCTGGCTCCTACAGCTCCCATTTAAGCAGTAAAAAGTGCCTTAGTGGTGGCGGGCATGGAGGAGGAGGAAACGCAGGCGGAGCCAGCGGGGCATTTAATGGACACAGCCAAAGCTCCTACCCCCACTCATTTCCAACATCTCCCTCTGCTGGTGGGGGTAGAAGCAGTAATGAAAAGGGCTCTGTGCTGGTTTTGCAGAACCAAGATAATACTAGGCCTTTGGGTCAAGTACCAGTGGACCCCCTTCAGCTTTCACTGCAGGACCTCAATCAAAGCACCGCAAGCTTGTCAAGTGCGTCAGACCTTGCGAGGATTTGGGACCAGTCAGAGCTTTCTTTGAGGGCCAGTATGCTAAAAGGGACCACTCTACTGCCTTATCTCCACTCTGGGACCAAATTTGAGCATATGCTGCAAGAGCTGTTTCACCGAGATGTAAAAAAAGATGAAGAACTTTTTAGAGAAGGAGGAGATGAAGAGGAAAGGAGAGCAGATCAGAACGGAGGATCACATGAGAGAAAGGTTTCCCCCAACAGGAGAAGAGGCACGCTATCGGGCGAATCAGAGAGGGACGTTCTCGGGATAACATGTCGCTGGTGCTCGCAGCATTTCCCCAGTGTGGCTGCACTTCTGCATCATGAGCGCCACCTCTGTCAGCTCAACAGAGAAGCAGCGGAGGTACCCGAGGGTTTTCGCAGTAAAGCCCCGTCATCACCGGCTATATTCTTTCCGAGATCTGTCCTCCAACCAGAAAACAGCAAATTAAGTGAAGTGACAAATGGCCTTTCTGGAAATAAGTCACCATCGCAGAAGCACAGCTGGCACGCAGCCCCACAACACCTTTTGGTTGCAATGCACTCGCCCCCACAGCTCCACCATAACGTCCTGTCTTCACGAGTGCACTGGCCAAGCCAGGAAAAAGGCAACCAAATTCAGCTGATACACCGTTCCCCAGAGCTGTCATCACCTCGAGGCAGGAAACGAGCGCTGTCCTCGGGATTCACTTCTCCTGCTTGCCTTGACCTCACAAGTTGTTCTCCTGAACTGTCCTCACCCCAGAAAGAAACCAGCAACCCCTGGTCTGCACAGAATGAACCGCTGGACCTCTCCCTGCCCAAACAGCTCTCTGACCAGAGCAGTAGGAACAAAACTGTTAATGGCACCTCAGGGAGAGGAGAGAGGAGAGAGCTTGGGCCCAAGCAGCTTGGTAGACCAAGTCCAACTTCACACCTCTCCTTGCATTCGCATCCAGTCTTCAGTGTGGCCAGAGCTCCTGTGTTTCCAGGTTCCTTGTACAATGGGTTTCAAGTCTTCAGCCAGGCTGGTGTGGGGCTTTCAGGGCATGAAGGCATCACATCAATTCCATTCAACCAGACGGCCAACACCCCAGGGTTTCTCTCTCCTTTAGCCTACATGATGGAGGCAGACGCAGAGGCTACGCTGAAAAAGATTTATCAGGAGAGACAAGGTTTAATGGTGAGTACAGCTTTTGTGGGGTGTGTAACATCTACTTCTGTCTAAGGTGTTATATAAATAACAAAAACGAAACATGATCAATACTAGAAAATGTTGCATTGGAGGTCGCATCAGCAACAGTTAAGCACATATTAAACTCCTACTACATTCATGAAGTAGGAGTTTTTGTGTCAAGCACACACCTGTAATGTTTTATGACTCCATCTGGTATAATTGTGACACTGTAGTGTACACAAAGCATTTCCACAGAGAAACAGACACACAAACATCCGTCTCAAAAATGCCTTTGTGGTTGTTACTACCGCTGTATCTTGGGGAGATGAAAAAAATGACCAAGTAAACTTTCCCCACTGGTAAATATATGCATAACTGCTATATTTTTCCTGCAGGGTGAGGCATTGAACCGTGGCGCTCTGGACTATCTCTCACTCATCGACGAAGGGTTTGATGGAGAAGGAGGGCCGGGAAGAAAGAGACTAAAGAAGACAGACGAGGGGCTTTACGCTTGCGATATTTGTGAAAAAACTTTCCAGAAGAGCAGCTCATTGCTTCGCCACAAATACGAGCACACAGGTCTGTGACTCACGCATGGCCTGCTCTTGTAATGTGATATTTCCTGTCATATAAACGTAGCGCTTATTGGTGCGATTTCTTGAAAAATAATTCAAGAAATAGTCTGAAATTATTCAAAAGATGCTTATTAGCTTTCCTGCTGACGTTTAACACAACTTTCATGTCTATAAGGTGCATATGGGGCTAAGGTCAACAGCTGTTAACATGATGGAAATGGTGCAGTGGTCCGGCTAACATGGATGTCCAGAAACCTGCTAGCACCTCTAAATTTCACAAATTGAAATGTTTGAATCTCAGGAAGAAACATTGTGGGTTTTTGGGGGGTTATGTGTCAGACTATTTCTTGCAGGATGCACACAGGAAAGAAAAAGCATAGCATGTAGATTGATAAATCAGAATTTGTTACCTTTACACAGAGCCAGGCTAACAGCTTTCCTGTTTCCAGTCTTGATGCAAATGTACACAGCCACTTCTCTAGCTTTACATAGCTTCCTTAGTTCTTCAACACAAACGTCAACGGTTTTTTACACTTATGTCAGACACAAACTCAGTAATAGAAATGGTTTGTGTGTTCATTGCAGGCAAACGTCCTCACGAGTGTAAGATCTGCAACAAGGCCTTTAAGCATAAGCACCATCTGATTGAACACAGCCGGCTGCACTCTGGAGAGAAACCCTACCAATGTGACAAGTGTGGCAAACGCTTCTCCCACTCTGGCTCTTACTCCCAGCACATGAACCACCGTTATGCATACTGCAGCAAAGACCAGGATCCAGACCAAGACCAAGATGAGATGCCTCTCACACCAGGAGCAGGCAACAGTCTTGTGGACGCCCCTCTATCATTGGATGAAACCCAAACTCCACACTCTTTTCTCAGTGATTCCAGTCTGGATGGAGCGCCGGATGCTCTCAAAGAGGATGAGGAGGAAGAGGAGGAGGAAGGGGAAGCAAGAGTTTATGATGGCCATGAGGAAGAGGCAGGTGTGAATTTGTCAGAGCCAGCAGAGGAGCTGGGAGGTAGCCACATACAAGAATCACCTGCAGGTGAGAATGGAGTTCAGAGTAAAAGAAATCGATATGACATGCAAGATCATATTGACAATACAGAGAGCCACACCTGGGACAGAGACACTGAGGACCAGAATGGAGACTTGGACAAATGTGAACTGAGTTTGGATTTAACAGAGTTACCCAGAATTAAAACTTAAGGTGACTTTAACCAGCCATTAAAACCCATTTACTATTAAGACTTGTTTTTTTTTTCTTACATATGTAACAAAGACTGATTTTTGTTATTTACTTATCTTACAAAATGCACAGAACTGTCAAAGGATGCATGGCCTTATAGAGGACAAAGCCATACAATCAAATATATGTGAGAATACAAGTTTCAAAGCATTTGCCTATA
>VURO01004471.1:4247-36130 GCA_015108175.1 Pelvicachromis taeniatus | reverse complement strand
ATTTGATTGCCATAGGGGTTATTGTTACTTTTTATTTTTGTATGTATTTCTGCCTGCATTTGAATCTTGAATTTAGATTATAACTGAATACAATAACCAACAAAATGAAGCCTTTGGACAGCAGCAAGTTGCTCTTTCATTTTGAAAGAGGACTATTGACCTTAAGCCATAGCTCACCCCTGAGTGTGGGCCTGTGTTCAGGGGAACTCGTCTGGCCATGGAAACCATAAAAACCAAAATTGTTACCAGTAAACTTGTACCATACTTTCCTACTTCCTTCTTACCTTTGGTCCTTCCTCCTAGCTGCTTTTTTAGGCTTGCTGCGCAGCCAGGTAATCACACACTTGCTACAATGGCAGCCACATGTTTTCCAGAGCCCACTTCCTTAAGCTCTTCAAAAGGGAAGCATGATCCTTGCTAATTCCCTTCCTCCTTATCACTGTAGCAGCCCAACCTTCCAACCTAGTCACCACCACTCAGGCCAGTCATCCTGCCTGGCATTCTAGGCAATTCTCCACCAGTTCATGCACCGAGAATGAGGATCACCAGGTTTACGTTGATCACTACACTACAAAACCTACGATGTCAGGCCACTGCCTGCTTGTCCTCCTGGGTTACAAGTAATGCATTACTGTAATCTGATTACCTTTTCAAGTAACAAGTAATGCAACAGGATTACTTTTTTGGAGAAGTAATCAGTAATTAGTGACTAGTTACTTTTTTCAAGTAACTTGACCAACAATGCTCATGACAATGACGTAAGCACGTGCGACTTCTGTGGCAGCAACAGACGTGTGTAGATCAACAATGGAGTGCGGGGGGAGAGTACGATGCAGCGTTTAAAGCTTGGAAGTACTCACATTACTTTAAGTTTTAGTCTGTAAAAAGTGACAAAAACCTTAGTGTACGCTGTACACTCTGCGTGGGAAGAAAACTTCTTTCTACAGTGAAAAATTAAACTTAAAATCTGAGCAATCACAGAGCACGCTGCCACAGTAATGTGAAATTCACAGAGAAACCCCCGGATCCCCCAGTGACATGACCGCTGGGACAGTGGGCATATCTTTGACTAGCTTCCGTAACTGTCTTCCTAGCTTTCTCTGATATGTTCTCAATGTCAAGTTCTTTTGTGTATTTGTCTCTGTGTTACCTTATGCATTATTTTGATAGTCCTTTGTCTTTTGTGTTTTATTCTTCGTTTTACTTTCTTTGCCTTGTTATTCCTGATTACTGTTACCTGTCACCACATTTGTGAAGTCAGACACTGATGTTGGACAAAAGGCCTGGCTCACAGTCTCTGCTCCAATTCATCCAAACGTTGTTCTATCGAGTTGTAGTCGGGATTGTGTGCTTGCCAGTCAAGTCTTTCCGCACCAGACTAGCTAATCCATGTCTTTAGGAACCTTTCTTTGTGAACTGCTGTGCAGTGACGATGGAACAGGAAGGGCCATCCCAAAACTGTTCCCACATGGTTGTCTAAAATAACTAAGAATAATTTTCAGTGGGACTAAGGGGCCGAACCCAGTTTCTGAAGAACAACCCCACACCATAATCCCCCTCCACCAAACTTTAGACTAGTGGCAGCATGCTTTACACCACCGTATTCAACAGTTTGCTGCTGCCTAGCCATGGAAAACCAATCCATGAAGCTCTCTAAGCACTGTTCTTGTGCTAATCTGAAGGCCACATTTGGAGGTCTGCAGTGACTGACTCTGCAAAAGGTTGGGGACCTCTGCGCACTAGGTGTTTCAGCATCCACTAACCCCACACTGTGATTTTACGTAGCCTACTACTTTACGACTGACTTGCTATCATTCCCAATCACTTACTTGTTGTTCTAATACCACTAACGGTCGACTGTGGACTAGTGAGTAGTGAGGAAATTTCATGACATGACTCGTTGCACAGGTTCCATCCTATCACGATACCACACTGGAATTCACTGAGCTCCTAAGAGTGACCCATTCTTTCACAAGTGTTTATAGGAGCAGTCTGTCTGCCAGGTGCTGGATTTTATACGCCTGGAAGTTGGGACATCTTATTTCAATGGTTTGCATGGGTGAGTGAATACTTTTGGTAATACAGTATAGCTTGACCCTTTGTCTTTGTTGTGACGTATGTATATGTTCCTGTTGGTTTCCCTGTGTGCTCACATACTGTAATTATATGTAGTTTGCCTTCACAAATGGACTTTGGCTTCTTTGGACTTTTATAACAACCTTGCAATTGAATGTTTGCTTTGTGTTTCATTCTGTCTGCATTTGGAATATGCATTTGGGTCCTCAATCTGCAAGATTAGCACAAAGGATTTTGTTAGGCGTTGGAAGGAAAACTTTGAGAATCTCTTCAGTCCCACTGAATCACCTGCTGTAGAGGAAGCAGAGTCTGTGGATGAGGGGGATGACTTGTCCATCTTTGTGACAGTTAAAAAAACTCTGTTGTGTGGGTAACACAGGTACTCTGGATGGAAAATCATGCAGAAGTCATAGAAATTTTCTCTGTATTGTCAAATTGGGGTGGTGACCCCTTTTTCCAAGAAATGGAGCCAGAGGCCCATCCTCAGTGGGAAGGCCTTTGCTTTTGCATGGAGGAAGGTTCTCCACAAACTGCCCATTAGTCGATGTGGTTTTTGTACTGTTCATATAAGTGTGGACCAACTCTTTATTCTCTAAAGGATATTATCTGGTGCATGAGATTTTGCCCAACCAGTCTACATGTCTGTTGTAGACTTAAAGAAATAATTTCATTGTGTCCCTTGGGGTCGCCTATGAAGGGTGCTTCAGGAGCATGGTATATCACTCCCGTTGCTGCAAGGTACTCAGTCCCTGCATAATAGCTGTGAAAGTTTGCTTTGCGTTGCACTTTTTCTGCCCTTTAACCCCAATTCTGTTCATAACTTTTATGGTCAGAATTTCTAGATGTAGACAATGGACAGAGGGTGTTGCTTTTGCTGGTCTCCACATCTGGTCTCTGGTTTTTGCAAATGATATGGCTTTGTTGTCTTCATTAATCAATGATATCCAGCTTACACTGAAGTGCAGTTTGCAGCAGAGTGTGAAGTGGCTGGGACTAGACTCATCAACCCCAAGTATTAGGCTATGTTTCTCAGCCAGAAAACGGGGGAAAGCCCACGTTGGATTGGTAATGAGTTGCTGACCCAACTAGTGTTGTTAATAAGTGAATGAAGAAAGGAGCAAAATACTGACAGATGGATTGGTGCAGCATCTGCAGTGTTGCAGATGATGTATGTGTTTATTGTGGTAAAGAGAGAGCTGAGTGTGAAAGTGAAGCTGTTGATTTACTGTCAAATCTATATTCCTATCTTGTGGGTAATGACCAAAAGAATAAGATTGCAGATACAAATGACAGAAATGAGCTTTCTCTGAATGGTGTGTGTGCTGTTCCTTAGAAATAGGGTGGATGAGTCATTCAGGAGGGACTCAGAGTACATACACTATACTCCTCCTAATCAAAAGGAGCAAGTTGATGTGTAGTTTGTGCATCAAACTAAGATGTTGTCTGGATACCTCTCGGGTGAAGTGTCCAACATGTCCAACAGGGAGGAGACCTCAGAGGAGGCCCACGAGGAGACCTCAGGACACGGTGGAGAGATTACGTCTACTGACTGGCTTGGGAATCCTGTCCAGGGGATGTTAATTTGGGAATGCTTCAATGTCCCCCCCATAATTGTACTTTATCCTTAGTTTTACTTACTTTGCCTCGTTATCCCTGATTAGTGTATTCAGCTGTTCTTTGTTCCCCACCTGGTCCCTATTTTCCCAATTAGCCAGCTAGAGAGGGGGGTGTAGATATCCCTGGCTAGGCTCCTGTCCCACTGACCCATACCTGGATAAGTGAATGTGGACAAGTAAATATTATTACGCAGTAATATTACTGTACTGCCCAGCCAAGTTTGACCTCAAACTTGGCAGCACATGGCATGAGGGCTAAAATCAATTTGACACCGCTGCATTAGAGGCTTCCTCCCAAGTGACAAGTTGTTGTGCCCTAAAGTTACATTAAGATATTTTATTCTCCGAGAATGCACAGCATTTGCAAAAAGTATTATCAGTTGCTTGAGAGATGATTGATTTATTGTTGTAATGAAAACCTTAAAAAATAAAATTAGTATATGCTCTGATACTTGTTATATGCATCACCAAAAGGCCCAGATTAAATAAGTTTAAAAAGGGCATTTCTTTAGTGTGTTCACTCTTTACTCCTGATCAAGCTGTAAAACCTTTTCCAGCAGCTAACAGTAAGTTATTCTAGCACAGATCATGTAATTTACAAAAGCAAACCGATTCTGTGTGTTAGAGACAACACAAATTGTTGGATATAATGGAGCAGTAACTAGATAAAGTGACCTTTGATTAAACTCAGTGCATGTGCAGCATTACCGTACAGATTTGATGGAACATGCTCATAAACACATTGCAAATGTAACATAGTCAAATAATGTGCAGTTTTACATCTTTGAATACTTTTACATACGGAGAAGTTTGAGGGGAAACGCAGATGGGACTGGAAATTAACAGGTTTTAAACAATCACTGTTCAAACAGGTTCTTTCTTTTCAGTAACATATATAACTGTAGACTGGTTTGGGACAGTTTACCTGTCCTGGAGTGGACAGTCTGTAAATGGTGACAAGCTTTTAATGCCTTTCTCAGGGAGACTGGCTATGGAGCAACCCTGCAAGGTTGCACCACCATCTTGGGAAGATTGAAATTTTTTGTGGTGTCTTGTGGTTTTCTTTAAGTTTAGCTATAAAGAAAACATTATGTATTTAAATTAGAAAATAATCCGGCTCAGCCAAACCTTTGCAAAGAATACAGACAGAGTTTTGTGAATCAACCAAGTTATTGCACTAGTTTGGTCTTTAAAGCTTCCACTTACAAAATATTTTAAAAAATGAGGTCCCCTCCATTAACATGGTCCAAAATCAATCTTTGTAACTACAAACCTCAGAAACAGAAGATCCAAGTTCATGTGCTGCATAGCTGAATCATGACGAACTTTTAGTGTTGTTGCTCTTTTTTAGGCACTGATAATAAGCTTTATATTTTGTGATACACTGCACTTCAATATTTTCAGATTTATTTTTCATTTTTTGATTTGCATCCTCGCATCCTCACCCGCTGCCACCAGCAGCACCACCGTCACTTCGCAGGCAAACGAGGCTTTTCTGCCCGACATTATCTTCATCCAGACTCCGCTGGAAAGGAAGCTGAAATGACGGATGCGATCATGGGAGAGGTAGCAGGGGATAGTTTATTTACATCCGAAGAGGCTCTGTAAGTTTAGAGGGAAGCCGATGCGTGTGTCTCCCTCTACTTTCACGGACCCCCTCCTCCTCCGCTGGCAGAAATTTATAAAGAACAAAAAATCTGACGAGGGAGGGAGGGGGGTTGATATACGCCGAGGCTGAAATCGAGAGGCGAACCCAGGGAAAGAGGAGTAATTCGTACCCGTGACTTTCCCCCTCTTAGTCCCCCAAAAGGAGGGGGAAAAGTCGCAGTATTGGAAACAGAAAGGAATGAGGTTCTAAAGGTGTGAAAACGACTGCAATTGTGGATACTTTATATATTTTTATTTCGAAAAAATATGGCCGAGAACGTTCTGGACTCTGGCCCGCCTTCAGCCAAGAGGCCTAAACTCTCCTCTCCGGCACTTTCCGCGTCCGCCAGCGATGGAAACGGTAAGTACTGGCTCAGGTTATAATTTGGTTTGGTGTTATTCGTTGAGTTTTTTGTTTTTGAACGGCTTGTGGTTACTTAAAGGAGGAGGGAAATGCGGGATTACGCTTCTGTTTTTGTCGTAGCTTGCTAATGTTAGCGTGCTAGTAGTGAGTGTGTGTACGTGAAGAAACGCTCCCCGTCTACCTCGCATGCTAACAGCCATTTTAGCCGGAGGTAGCTAGTAGCCATCCAGCTAGCGCTAGGCTAGCCCACTTAAACGCGGATCCTCTCCTGACGGTCCCGTGTCTAATGGCTACTTTAGCCGGACTGTTTGTAACCCCATTGCCAGTCAAACTTACGATGAAGTTTCTTGGTGTCTCAGAGTTGTCTTAAATTAGCAGTCATGTATAGATACTGTTATTCTGTACTCGAGTTTTTAGGCTACTAGCATCTAAAACAACCTTGTTTTGCCCCATCATAACTCGGACCCTCTACTAACTGCTGTAAGCCATCGTTAATGATGTTAGCGAAGACAGAGGTTGCAGGCGGTGGTGCTGCTAGCCTGGTGAGAGCTAAATTTAGGCCCACGGGTCCGACTGATTGTTAAGCTCAAACTGCCATTGTTGGTATGTTTTTTGTGTGTGTGGATGGCGTGTGGCAGCAGCTGGAATAGTGGCCCGAGAACGAAACGGTGGAGCATGGACACAGCGCCATGCCCAACCACCGAGCTACTAACCAGCCGTGTTAGTGACCGAATACTACTACATGCAAGAAATATTCACCCAGATTTCATCACTTAGCCATTCACTCAGTCTTTTCACCAAAGCCAGCTGCGCCTCTGCCTGCCTGCTCGGCAGTAAGAGAGACCATTACGGTTAAATTTGTCAGGCACTGCACACATTTCCGTCACCTTGCAAAGTGTATTTCGATGACAGACGCATTCCTGCCAAAAGATAAACACTATTTGAGGATATAATTAACTGCACTCAAATTATTCTTCGTGTCACTGCAATGAAGTGTGGTTGTTGCCGAAAGATGCTTCCTGTTGATGTCTTCAGTTGTCTTATTCTTAGTATTATTAAGGTTAGGGATGCGATTGAACTGCGGATTATTTTCATGGTTGATCAGTCTATTTGAAAAAGCATTTGGTGTATAAAACAACAGGAAATGATAAAGGCTCTACCTAAATACCTTAGTTCGTTCAGACAGCCCCCAAACCCCAGACTTTAACATTTACAGCCATGCAATACTTAAAAAACAAACAAACCATTACTTAAATGTTATAGCACTGGACCAGTGACTGTGTTGCTTTTATATTTTAAATAAGGCTCAAGTAATTATTTGACTAATATTTATGCTTCCTCAGGGTAAAAAAGGTTCAGTTTCAACAGAATAAAAGCATGTCTAAAATGTTTGTCAGCTGCAGTGAATTTATCTTTAACTTGCATATGTATAATTGCTGACTGCCACATTACTTTGTGTAACCCAACTAACCAGTAATGTATGTGTTATGCATTACTTGGTAATGTGTAGCATAAAAATGTGTTTGACTGAGAGAAAGCTAGACTGTTAAAGCTTGGATTGCTGTTCTCACTAGAAAGAATTTGTCCCCAGTCCTTGTGTATCTGTATCAATTTTTGTAGCCTTACTCCGATGAAATAGTCCATTTGTCAGCCTATCTGTGCAACACTTTGAATGTCTTTACTGATCAGGGACTCTTTCTGCAAACTTGAGTAGTCAAGTTAGTTTTAAATCACACATCTCACTGTAGGTTTACTGTGCTTATGCTTGCCTGGATACAAAGCTTGGCCACTTAAAAACTGTCTCTGCATTTAGATATTACAGATTTTTTTTCTCTCGACTAAAAGTGGTGGTATTATCGTCCCTCATTTTGCTTCATTCAGCATTGTTGGTTAGCCGCTATACTTTGTCTGCCAGGCCATTTTCTGTTTTACAAAATGTGTTAGACTCGCACGATGCATAGTGTGTCAAATGATCATCATCTTACTTGTGTCACAGCTGATGACACTTTTGGTCATGTCATATGGAGGGAAAAATGCTTGGACAACACTGTTTTTATTTCATTCACCTATAAGTTTGTCAGGTTGCCCACCTCTAAATCATTCACTGGTTTTGTGCTCAGTGGTGTTGCATTGGATACTATGTTTTTAATTTCTGATGTGAGAAAACTGCTCATGCATGATCAGCTTTCATCAATTTTTCATGTCAAGCAAGCGATCACATTTTCACTCAGTCATGCCTAAATATGATGGATTATACCAGCTTAACATAGCTGTGGTCCCTGTTGTCCTCCTCCTTGCTCTTTCTCTGCTTTTTTTTGCCTTTCTGAACTTTGCGCTTACTCATTTCAGATTTTGGATCTCTGTTTGAATTGGAGCACGACCTCCCAGATGAGCTCATCAGCTCCAATGAACCAGGTCTGGTCAATGGCGGGGACCCTAACCAGCTGCACACCACTCTAGGAGGAGGACCTGCATTATTGGGTCCTGGAAGTGGTGGTGGTGGAGGAGCAGGAGGATTGGGTCTTGGGCTTGGCCATGGTCCTGGGGGAGTTGGTGGAGGGCAGGATGCAGTGGCCAAGCATAAACAGCTGTCAGAGCTTTTGCGTGCAGGGGCAACACCCTCAACTCAGCCGGGGCACCAAGGAGCCATGGGTAGCCCAGGGGGCCCTGCTGCCATGGGGCAGCACTTAGCGAACATGAAGGCGTCACCTGGTCAGGGGCCTCAGCAGATGATGGGCCAGGGGCAACACCTTTCCCCTCAGCAGCAGGCCAACATGATGCAGCAGCAGAGTGCTGCAGCTGGAATGATGGGTAGCATGAGCAGGGCCATGATGGGAGCACAGCAGAAAGGCAGTAATGGACAGCAGCAGCCAGGCATGATTGGGAGCCAGGTGATGAATGGCTCTCCAAGGATGGGCTTTGGCAATCAGGGCATGGCTGGTGGCAGCAACCTTTTGGCTGAGACCCTACAGCAGCCAGGAGCTGGAGGCCAAGCTGGGATAAGAGGCCAGCAGCCTGGAGCCATGAACAAGGTAGGCAGTGCTTCAGTTACAGACTTTTTTTTTTTTTTCCCTTTTTTTGTCTATATTTGCAACATGGTTGCTAATGCAAAATAGTAGAAACTAACCCTTGCACATGCTCAGTGTTGTCAGTAGTAATTTGTTCATCTTCAAGTTAATTTTCTAAGTAAGACTGAATTTTCTTCAGTCTTACAATTTTAAAACTAAAGAATTTAAGCAGGCATATAATTATCAAAGGTGTTCTTGCTTTTTTTTCATTGTTAATAAAGTGCTATTTAGAGACACTTAGAGTTAAGACATAATGTTTATGTGCAAAACAAATTCTCAAATCCTGTTTTTATTTCTTAGAATTTCTTATTGTTTTCTGCGGACTTCAGTTTTTTCTCAGCTGGTTATAGGTTCATGGTTGTATTTGTTTATTTTCACAAACATAAGTAGTGGACTTGGGTTTGTTGTTTGAGTCCATCTGTGTGATTGACAGTCCCACAGGAGTGATGGTAAAATGTTGCAGCTGCAGGCTACTGGTGATGAAGATGATTCATCATCAGTAGCTCTACTGTGGTAGAGCTACTGATGGTTGATTTTTACCCAATCAAATGCAATGAGTGGGATTCCTGGTTAGGAATAGGTTAAAGGAAAAGCTCAAATGAGCTTGTGATGGCCTCCTCAGTGTGGAGGGAGAAAAGAATAATCACATCAGAATTGCTGTTGCACTCTCTTTGCTGCTGTGAATTGCTGTTTTCATGTGTTTCAGATCGTATCCTAATGATATAGTTAGAACATGTTCTATCTCCACTAGTGTGAGATTTAATTTACTTGTTCCTTTTTAACTTTTGCTCTTATAAAGTTCATGGTTTTCACAAACCCAGCTCATTTAACACCTGAGACTTGGATTCTTGAGACTTGGTTACACTATAAGATTATTTGGTAAAATAAGAGCATAATGTTACTGGCATGTGTAGAGCTCAGATGCTCAAGTCATCCTCATATCGGTGCAGTTTAACAAAAAGAAGGCAGAGATTAATTTTAAGTCTCGTTTCATCCTTGTATCTTAATTATTTGCACAAACATTTCTCTGTTTTTAAAAAATAATTTGTATTTTCATTTGCTAGATGGGAATGATGGGGAATCCAGGGGGCCCCTTTGGAGGCCCATATGGAAGTCAAGGGAATCAAGGTCTGGGAGGCGCAGGGCTGGGCCCTCAGCTCCAGAACAAAGGTCCCATGGCCAACAGCATGGCCCAGTTCAATGTGGACAAGAAGAACCAGCCCATGCAAGGAATTGGTGCCATGGTAAGGAAGTCAAGCTGATCAGGAGAATGTTTCCGATAAATGAGTTGTACTCTGATCCCTGTTTTGAATGAGTAAATTACTGTAAACTCAAGGACAGTACCTATAAATGAAAATCTGAGCAGATACTGATGCTGGTTGATAGCCAGTAGTGATAAAAAAAAAAAAAATCTGTTATTTTATTTTTATCCATTTGTATCAGTGAATCAGAGGATTTTCATTCAAAAAAAGAAACTTGTATGTTTAAAGTATTTTAGTTCTCAATCATACTGGTTTTGAGCGTTTAGCAAAAATTGATATGAAAGAGTCAGGTGATACAGATATCTGGAAAATCTATCATTTAATCTCCCAACACAATCTAGATTACCTCTCCATTTGGCTCAAGCCCTCAGTACTCTAGTATTGTGGTTAACACCATCCTTTTATTTTGATCCTCCACCTCCTCTTCCATTTTTACTCCCTCTAATCTTCTGCCTTCTCTCTATTCTGTTTCTTTTCTCTTATTTCCTCCGTCTCACCTCGTCTTATTGCCTCCCACTTTCTTTCCAGGGCACACAGCAGTCACAGACAGGTGTGGGTGGTCCCACAGGTGCACCTGTGGGAGGAGCCCCCGGGATGGTGCCGGGCGCTCAAGCAGGTCTGGTGGGTCCTGGTACCCAGGTTTCTGCAGCATCCGCTGCAGCTGGAGCACCGCCCACAGCCGACCCTGAAAAGCGCAAGCTAATCCAGCAGCAACTGGTACTCCTGCTACATGCGCACAAGTGCCAGCGGCGGGAGCAGGCCAATGGTGAAGTCTGGCAGTGCAACCTGCCCCACTGCCGCACTATGAAGAATGTCCTCAACCATATGACTCACTGCCAGGCTGGCAAGTCCTGTCAGGGTAAGTAGAAAGGATGCTGCATCCTCCTGGAAACACTGGATAAAATAATCCCTTCTGGACCTGTCAAGCAGGCTAACTGGCAACATTCATCGTAATGAACTATATCTCACCTATTAGAGGGGTGTAGCGCTTAAGCACTTGGAGCTTAATTTTATTATGCTACCTGATTTTTGAGACTAGTACTTAAGGAAACAACCCAGCCCCATGCTTTTGACCAACTTCTAGTTTTTATGGCTTGTTTGGTTTTTGTTTGTTTGTTTTTGTTTCTTCATAACCTCACTTTTGAATATTTTGTTTATATGCCCCCCACCCCACCCAATACACCTCCATTTCCCAACTCCTGATTCCATATCTGTTTTGCCTCACTGACCAACAGTTGCTCACTGTGCATCATCGAGGCAGATCATCTCCCACTGGAAGAATTGTACGCGACATGACTGTCCTGTCTGCCTGCCGCTGAAGAACGCTGGGGACAAGAGGAACACGCAGTGTGAGTGTCTGTATCCGACCAAACAAAAGAATATACCTTTACATTTCTTTTCTTCATACCATTGCATACATTTTTAGATACTGTGCTATTATTATTATCCATATATTTACACAATTATATTGTGAAAATATGTTGATATTGTCAAAGTTTGATGTTAATGCTGATAATGTAAGTATGATTTTGTACTGAGTTTGAAATTATAGCTTCTTTTTTTTTTTAATTTAAAGCTCATTTTATATATTCATAACATTTGTTTTTTGTGTTTTTACAGCTCTACTTGCAGGGGCCGCTGCAGGACTAGGCAGCTCACTTGGTACAGTTTCTGGTAGCCAACCAAGTGCTCCCAACCTCAATCAGCCAAGCCAGATTGATCCCAGCTCTATAGAAAGAGCCTATGCTGCTCTGGGCCTCACCTACCAAGGGAACCAAATTCAGGCTCAGACTTCCCAGCCTAACATGCCCAACCAAGGCCTGCAAGGGCAGGCTGGCGTGAGGCCTCTGAACCCAATGGGTGAGTTTACTTTATTTTCAGTAAAAAGAATTGTCTGCTCTTTTAGAGTTTAGTGCTAAGCGTTTCTTCTTTTTTAAAAAAAATCCAGACGAGAGGTTAGGGTTTTCAGAATGAGGGAATACTATACTTGAGGCTTTTTAGAAACTGTTTATTGCTGGTGGGAGCTATGAAGACAGCTATATCTGTATGTATGTCAGATGTCTCCAGGAAAAATAATCATCTCAAGTATATGCTCCATGCCATGTAGCTAACCCTAAGTCCTGGACATGTTGAAGAACATGTCCAGGCAAAAGCTTGTCCACTGTGTTCTATTTTTAGGATCACAGAGAGAATAAAGATATATAATTTCCTTTCTTTTCTATGTTGTGTAGGTGTGAATCCTATGGGAGTGAATGGAGGTGTGGGTTCTCCCGCTCAGAGCCAGCAAGCCAGTCTACTGCAAGATACCATGATGCATCTTAATATGAACAACCAGGGGTAAGAACAAACACCAGTACTTTTATTTTATTTATTTATTTGAAAGATTTGGTCAGTTCTACATGATTTTAGGACATACATTTATTCTAAGAAGCCATTTAAAGGATTCACTCTGTCTCTTCTAGTCTGAATGATGCTGGTGGGGTTGGTTCCATGCCTACAGCAGCCCCTCCCTCTGCCACAGGCATGAGGAAAAGCTGGCATGAGGACATCACACAGGATCTACGAAATCATTTGGTACACAAGCTGTAAGTATTAAAGAGAAAAGCTGCATTATTTATTTCGTTTTGCACTGCACATAGGATCACAATTAGCTTAGCTGTGCGAATACATTTTTAAAAATATAGTGTCTTTCATTTGAGTTGCATTCATCTGCCTGGTTATGAAGATTTAGGTGTCATGTATTCATTTATTGTAGTCATAAACACAAAACATGCTGGTGGATTATCATATTAAATATGACCAAAGTTTCAGAATCGATATCAAGGTTTTTTTTTTTTTTTCTTTTCCTGGGGTCTGAATGATGCCGTCAAGACTGGATGTGCTTGTTGTTTTCATGTCAGACGCATACCTCTCTGCGCTGTAGATGAAGGCTACACAATTTCCACCCTCTTTTCCTTCATCCTATTTTCTGTCCTCCTCTCTTTACTTGTCCCTCCACAGCGTTCAGGCCATCTTTCCGACTCCAGATCCCGCTGCTCTCAAGGACCGCCGAATGGAGAACCTGGTGGCGTATGCCCGAAAAGTTGAGGGTGACATGTATGAATCAGCTAACAGCAGAGTAAGTTGCTCTTTCCACTAGGGCTGGGCAAAACGATTATTTTCCGAATCGATTAATCTAGTGATTAATTTTTTGATGCATCGATTAATCTAATGATATATGTTACTGCTAAGCAGCTTAAATTAGTTTTGCATTTACGGAGGTTGGGTGTTTATCTCTGAGTGTATGTCTACGTGGGGGATGTCTGGATGATTAGTAACCAGCGTTAGTAAAAAAGTTGAAAACTTACGGTCGTTTTATGATCGGCCATTTCCACCTTACAAAGCCGGCAAACGACTGAATCGCTTCCTTTTTGGTTAAAATATCCCCATACTGTAGAACTGCGTGTTCGGGGGGCGTGGTTTAAGTCGACATGTTACCGCTACTCGCTGCCGCCATGTGTTTTTTTTTGTTCTGTTTTTTAAAGTGACGACGCATCGACGCAAATTTTTCATGTCGACGTATTTTACGCGTCGACGTAATCGATTACGTTGACGCGTTGTCCCAGCCCTACTTTCCACTCGAGAAATCAGGGGTGTTGGTATTTCAGTAAGTCCCTCTGCCAGTTATGATGCTGTCATTACTTGTTCATTAAAGTTATAGCAGCAGGTGAAACAGATTTGTTATTACTTCAGTTTCATTTCAAAATAATTTCTATTTTTGTGTCCTTTCCCGTGTTCAAATTCTTGTTTTCTAATGACCTTACTCTCTTGTTGTCTTTTGACAGGCTGAGTATTATCATTTGCTGGCAGAGAAGATCTACAAGATCCAGAAGGAATTGGAAGAGAAGAGGCGGACACGACTGCAGAAGCAAGGTGTGAACATTGGATCTGCTGGCATGGGTCAGCCCCCTAGCGGGTTGCCTCCAAGTGAGTGAACCTGTTGGGTGGTTGCAGTTCTGTTTTGTTTTTTTTTATATGTAACTTGATGGACTGTGAAATTTTATATATTTATTTAATCTCATTCTGTTAATTTAGTGGAAACTACATTGTGAATGTAGTGTAATTTTTACCATACTGGACTATGACTTGCAATCTTGGATCTTGACAAGTTTTTCCCGGTTTTTGCAGTGCAATGTCTCCTACAATCTAAGATCAGTTACTTAAGAGGTGCACGCATTGCTAGTATCAATACCATGAGCTTTTAAAAATGGATGAAACTGCTTTGTTTAAAGTCCTTTTCTCATGCTTGGTGCACCGATGACAGTTTAACTTCCTTCTTCTCCTGCCCCTGCCTTTACAGACGGTCCTCTGTCAGAGGCAATGGTGCGACCAGCTGGACCAAATCAGATGGTCAATAGAATGCAAGGCCCAGGTAAAACATCTGTAGTTGCTGGCACATTATTTTATGGGGGATTCGAAGCTGATGCCGATTTTTATTTATTTATGTATTTATATTTTACCAACTGTTAAGGTGGATCAATGAGCCAAATGGGCTGAGTGTAATGAGTGTATGTCCGCTGTGGACATAGACAGCTCGAGACCTCTGAGTAGCTGTGTGTCTCTGAAATCTGCTGTTGCGCTCACACTCTGATGACAAAATTAGTCTCACAAACTATATAATCAAGATTTTAGACTTTGCCCACATGTTGACACAGCATTTTGGTGCCGCCCCCCTGCTCCCCCAAATGTTGGATCATTTTTAAAAGTAAAATCCATGTAAAATGTGTTCATGTTGTATATCATAAATTCTGTGTTTTGTCAGGTATCAATCAGTTCAACCAAATGGGAATACAGTCTGTGGGCCAGAGGTCAACACCTCCTCTACCCATGGGAGCATCTGGCAACCAGGTGAGTACACACTGTGTTTTATATATCATTTATTTATTTTGAAGAAGAATTCCATGATTGAGCGCTTTCATGATGATGCTTGTGTAGTAGAATACAGTTTAAAGTGCGGGGAAAATAAAATGAGTGGCTGTTAAATTAGTTTATTGTTATTTAAAGGAAAAAAATTACGTTTTTTTGAAGACCCCTCCTCTTTTTTAATCTTCAGATGGGAATGGTTGGACCCAGGGTGGGGCAGCCCAATGTTAACCAGCTGCCGGCCCCGTATATGTCCCAGGGACAGTTTCCTGGCTCAGGACCTGGAGTTGGAGCAGCTCAGTCTGGGATGACACCACCTGGGGGACCGGGAGGTATGACACAGGTAAGAGCACTTCTTTTTGATGTTGCTTAGAAATCCTGATTGTAGGTGTAGCAAGTCATATTTAAGTCTTTAATAAGGACAGTCCTTCCTTTGAGTCTTTATTATTTTTTTTTTTAATTTTTCCCCTCCAAATTAAATATAAACTCTGTTAATGTATTGTGGTGTGAGGAGGAGAATTGTATAGAGTACTGTGCAGGTCATAGTGTCTTCTAAGTACCCAATACACTAGTTATACACGTAAAACTGGGGATGCACCAATCCTTTGGATCAGATATATTTCCAGTCGTGACTTGGTTTAGTTCTATGTTGTTTTGTATTATTCCTCCACATGCCAGCAGAAGTACATATAGCTTGGCGGAAGCTAACAGGAAAAAGACCTGTATGTTTTACTCAACCACATATTGTGGTCAAGTGAAATGACATGATTGAAAAGCTCCAGCAATCCTTTCCCTGTGTGTCTGTTTATTTCTCTCTTGGTTGTTGGGAAGCTTGCTGCCCTTACAGTAACAAAAGTGTTTTTGTCTATTTGATTAATATTGACGTCAGTTGTCTCTTGCTAGCTCCACTCTACATGAGAGGTGTGTTTAAGTGTGTGCACTTGCTGTGAGTCAAGGATAGGCGAAACTAGTGTGGCTGTAAATAACAACAGTATAAAGTAACCTAATGGTGTTCACACTGAGCTGAAAGTGTAATTTTGAAGGTAATGGCTGCACAGAAACAACACCGTGGTCCCGGAGTCTGACGAAAAGCCACAGCCCGAGAGCTTAGCTCAGCTGTGAGAGTATACCATCGCCACTACATCCACCTTTGTTTGGTGTTCGTGTCGCATACAAATGACGTCACGGGACGTTTAGCCATGTTCCAAAAAGACCCCGCGCACATTAGGTGGTACTCAATTGCTATGGGAAATGAGTCACGCTGCCTCGAGTCGCGTCAAGCCAACCCGATTCAAGTAGGTACTAATGAAAAAACAAGTAATATAAATATAGATTAATTAATGTGTCTTCCAACAAATTGGTTTTCATGATATATTTATATATATATATATATTTTATATTTAATCCATTAAAAAATACGTAGGAGTGGCCACTGGCTTGTAGAAGTCGCCATCTTTCCCCATACCATATTTGAATGTAGTGCCTTGAAGGACATCTCCCTTCCGACTAATCATGTGTCACGATTGGCCAGAGACCAGCCACATATGTAGTATGTCAAAGGTGGAGGAGAAAAGAACAAGTAGGCAGTCATGTCGGAGATGCATTTACCTTTGTGTCTGAAGGAGAAGACACTAGGTATGAACAATCATGCATATTCTTTCTCCAGTTATAAGACATAACCTTCACCAACAAAGGAAAGAGAGAACGCCACTGACATCTTAACAAAATATCATCTCCTCCCTTATCATCGTAAGCTTCATCTCCTGAATTGAAGTCAGGGCTCTAACACAGGAAAACCTGCATAAACATGCTTATTTACTCCAGATATTGTCGCAGTTAATTAATGTCAGCAGATTAGACATGTGACCCTCTCATCTCAGGACAGCTGACAAGGAGCCCAGCTAAACAACATTGACAGCTGGTTATACGCTAACATTGTGACAGCTAATGTTGACTGTCAAGTAACTGAGTCCAACAATGTTAGTGAAACTGTCTTTGAAGTGGATCTGACGCCAGCTAACAGCTGCTAAAACAGCAGTGCTTACCAGCAGTTCAACTTATCCTCAACAACTCATTTCAGCATCACTGAGACATGGAGTGTACGGTCGCAGTCAGCAGGCGATGTTTCAGTACCTTATCTAAACTGGATCGGTGCATCCCCATTTAAAATATAGCAAACTAAAATGTAAAGCTGAAGAAGAAAAAACATTCCAATATTTCCTGGATCAGATGGTACTGCAGTATTTTGGGTTAAAATAAAACTTAGTAAAATGTAGAAGATGAATAGCCTTTTCATTCTTGCCATCCTCAGGCAGTATTGTTACAATTTGCCTAAAGCGTGATGTTAAGGAACATGGAGAGAATACAGAGGACCCTGATGTGATCTCATTTCATACATTCTTAAGTTACCAAAAGAACAACATTTTCTGTCTCTTAACCAACTCTAACTCTGTCGTCAGACGCAGATGGGCACTCCTCCCCCTCTCTCAGTTGCTAGTCCTCTGGCACAGCCGGGTTCAGCTGGCACTCCCAGCGGGGTCCCTGCAGTAGGGCCAATGGGTCCTCAAAGTGTGGGTGGTGGAGGTCCCAACTCGGCTGTCGGAGCCCCTGCCTCATCAGTGACACCATCTAACACAAACCAGCAACCCAACTCCAACCCTCATTTGGGGGCCATGCGTGGCAGCTCACCCTCTCCTGCTCACAGCCGATCACCTACTCCCCACCAGACGCCCCCAAGGCTTGCTGGGTCGCAGACGCCACAGCCACACACCCCTAATGCATCACATTTGGTGCAACCCCCAGCTCCTCAGCAGAACCAGCTTGGTCAGGGTCCTGGTTCCAACAAGCCGCAGCAACACATGGGGCCCGCTGGTTCAACCACTCCATCTCATCCTGGAATGGCCTCCAGTTCAACACCGCATGGCAGTCAGCTGCCACGCACTCCGGTCAGTGTCGTGTTCCCCAACTTGTGTTTATTTGTACTTAATGGATTATAAACTTAAAGAATATCATGGCTGTAAATCATTTTTTAAAATCTGGTCTTTTTGGTTAGCGGAAAAGTTTTATACAACGACAAAAATGCTTTAAAGAGAAAATACTTTAGCAATAATAGCACAAATATCTGTATTAGATCAAAATTTGCTGTGGACATGCTTTGCCTCAAAGGTAAATTTAAACAGTTTATTACTCTCCGAGCATCTAAGTCTATTTGTGCGTCTCTCTTCAGTTGTCCCAGAAAGGTTCGTTCCCAGTCGACAGTCAGGCCCCGACTCCAGCTTCTGTCAGTAGTCTAGACACCTCATCCCAGCAACCGGCATCGAACACTTCGGCCACCAATGTTGACACGAAGATGGAGATCAAGCATCAGGATGAGGAGGAGGAGAGTGACGCCGGGAGCTGCTCCAAAGGAGGGAAACTCAGCAACCTAAAAATGGAGGAAAAACCTGTGAAATCTGAACTGAAAAAAGAAGAGTGTTCTGGAGAAGGCGGTAAAGGAGTTCCTATGGAAACGTCAACTACAACACAGGCGTCGGGAATAAAGATGGAAGACAGGAAACCGGAGGTGAAGAAAGAGGTGAAGAAAGAGGTGAAAGATGAAGAGGAGACCTCGGAGGCAGTTGTATCACAGGCCCCAGTGAAAAAGAAGAGTAAGTCAAAAATACATTTTTACCAGCTGTTTTACACCTGCTCAAAATGAATCATGTTTTATTCATCCTTTCATCTCATTCTGCCCTCTAATCTCCATCATTCTTACAGTCTTCAAGCCAGAGGAGCTTCGTCAGGCCCTGATGCCCACGCTTGAATCTCTCTACAGACAAGATCCAGAGTCTCTGCCCTTCAGAATGCCTGTTGATCCACAGCTACTCTGCATACCTGTATGTATCCCTGCTGACGTTTAAGTTATTTATAATTGCTCGTGTCATATTTGCAAAAAGAAGTAGAACTTTTTACCTACATTTAACTCACATAAATTTTAGGAGAGAGTTTAACTGCTCTACTTTGACATTGTGATGTTCCAGGATTACTTTGACATTGTGAAGAACCCAATGGACTTATCAACAATCAAGCGAAAGCTAGACACAGGTTAGTATGTGATGTTGCATTTATGGAAACTTAGTGGACCACAACAAAAATGCATGGATTAGTGGGTGTTAGAAGTTGATGTGTGAAGAAGGGAGGACTAAAAGTGTAAAAGTCTTTTGATTTCTAGGTTGGAAAGTCATCATGGTTTGCGTGTGTTGGTTTTAGGTCAGTACCAGGAGCCCTGGCAGTACGTGGAAGACATCTGGCTGATGTTCAACAATGCCTGGCTGTACAATCGCAAAACCTCACGAGTCTACAAGTACTGCTCCAAGCTGGCCGAGGTTTTCGAACAGGAGATCGACCCCGTGATGCAGAGTCTTGGCTACTGTTGTGGGAGGAAGGTGAGGCAAAGTGGAATAACTGGCTTAATGGGTGAAGTGGAATAGGAGTGGGTACATATCACTCTTAAACAGCACTGGATAGCTGTTCAACAGAGTTTGGTAAATGTTTGAGAGTCACTCATATGTTCAGCAAGTGTTGCGCATGTAAGGGTGCAAACACAAGCAATCTGCCAGAAAATCTAGTAAACGTGCAGTACATAGCCAGACAAATGCCCCACATGTTTTGTGTGGCAGCACAGAGCTCACACGATTATTTAATAAAGAAGAAGAAGAAGCAACAAGTAAACTAACCCTTAGTTTAATAAGCTAAGGGTGTTTTCCTAAATGGGTCTGCCTCATCTGAGCTGTTGTGCAGAAATTTGCAGTAAAACAAATGCACAATGCACTGGACTGATAACACATAGTGTTAGTGTTTACATTCTGTGGACTTCACTTACACTGCTCACGTTAAGGCACTGAGTTGGGAACTGTTAAAATTAACAGAGCCAATTAACTCATCAAAGCATTTACAAATGAACTTGAACCAAAGTTTAAACCAGAGCTTAGTGTCTGGCTAAATATTAAGCAATGATGGCGATATAGTCTTATACTAGGTTTTGTTTCAACACATGAACCAATCCATGGAGTCTTAAACTATTACAGTTTTTAAAACACAGCTTGAAGATGTGTGTTTGAATTCCTTGACCATGTTTCAGACCTGAAAAAGGAAGCAAGTGAAGTGGGTGCATAGCTAAAATTGGCCTTGAGCATGCCACTGCGATATCGCATTTCAGCTCTCATTAGACTCTGCTATTTTTGGTTTTGCAGACAAATAACAAAACTGATTGGCCCCCTATTATTAAAAGCTAGCTGAAGGTATAGTACAGTGTGACAAATTGAAGTAGAACTTGAATTTATCTGTTTTCTCAGATGAAATAGAAACCTAAACATAACTTGGGACACATTAGCTCCTGTGGATGAGTTTTTTCAGGTAGAATGTTAATGGAGGTTTCTCTCACAGTATCTGTATTTCACCTGTTTCTGGTTCATCATGCAAGTCAAGTATGAAAATTTTTCTTGAGATTGTTTATATATTTGTGCCACTGTCACAGTGTGATTAAACTGAAGGTCAGTTTTATGTAGTGCTTAGATTGATAATAGTACTGCTGTGTGGTGTGGGGTTGTTAACTCGGGACATTATCCCAGCAAGAATGAGGGGGTGTGGTGCAATTTAATGTTGCACTTGAATGAAGTAGCACTATCTGTCAGCTTCAATGTTAATTGTATGACACGGATGGAATAGCTGCCTAGGTGGAGCTCTCCACACACACGTCTAGGGACACAAAAGTACGATTCCTGGAGTTTATTTCATTACATTTATAAGTAATGCAGGCTATACCAGTGACAGGGCACAGATGAGTTTGTCTCATTCACATGATGCTGATTGAATGATTTGAGTGGCTGAAGATTCAGTAGTTGATGGTCAAGCGGTTAATGAGTTCTTGATCCTTTTCCTTTGCTTCTCCCTATCAGCTGGAGTTCTCTCCTCAGACGTTGTGCTGCTACGGAAAGCAGCTGTGCACTATCCCCCGAGACGCTGCATACTTCAGCTACCAGAACAGGTATGGGGGGAGAAGGGAAGCGCAATAAAGAAATAAAGGGTAATAGGAAGAATGGATAGTAAAAGAGGAAGGGATTGTAGAAGAGAGCCATTAAGAAGAGTTTAAACAGTGGGCCAGTATTCAGACAATATGAGATAAATGCCAAATGATTATCTGTTTAATTTTGTTTCCCTAAACACTTCCCTTCACTTCATGTTCTCCATTTTAAAAAGATTTTTTTTTAAATTAAATATTTCCATGTGGTGCCTAATGCACTGGCATTTTAACAGTCAGTCCTCTGATCACATTCTTTAAGAAGTGTGTGTGTGTGTGTGTGTGTGTGTGTGTGTGTGTGTGTGTGTGTGTGTGTGTGTGTGTGTGTGTGTGTGTGTGTGTGTGTGTGTGTGTGTGTGTGTGTGAGATTATTTAATGAAAGCTCAGCTCAGAATATTTAAACACCAGTGTTTCCCACCGAACTAGATTTTATCTATGTGGTAGTGAGGCATGCAACGCACGAACAACCGCAAACGAACACTCCCTCGCTTCCTAAAATGGTAATAAATAAAAAGCATTTATATTTTGTGACAGTGATTAAAAAGGCATACCGTATATCTTCCAATAGTAGCCCCAGCATTTATTAAAAAAATTATTTGGCCGGCCCGGCGTTTAAAAGAGACCGGCTCTTATTCCCTTCTCAGACGGAATTGTCACGGAAGTGAGAGGGAAAGAGGACCCAGGTGCGGGTTTTAGACTGTTTTGGAGCACTTACAGTGCTCCAAAACATACTCCAACAGTTCACAAATAATGCAGTTCCCAATTGTGCTCCACCTTTGCTCCCAAGTGTCTCCATGTCTGTGGTAGCCCAGTGCACGAGTGGTGCTCCCCGAAACTTCTCTCCGCCCGACTCTCCTCAAGAGGAAGTAAAAGACCAGAAAATCACTAGCCGACAGTTCCAGTTCAGTGTAATAATCCCACTTCAATGGTCGCTGCATCCAGCTTAAATGCCGCTGGTCGTAGATGACGGCTTATTGGAAACAGCTGGCCGAGTGATGAGATGTGGGAGGACCGACGACAGTGCAGAGGGACTTCCGGGTCAAAGGTCGCCCGGCTGCTATTGGAGACCGGCGTCTATTTGTCGTGACATGTTTTCAAACCGGCGTTTTATTAGAAACGGGCGTCAACAAGAGACAGGCCACTACTAGAAGATATACGGTAATCATCTGCCTCCCTCAGCAAGTTCTCTATCCAGTGGACGGATTTCCACTTCGTCACATTTTTGACTGCAGTTGCAGAATTTATTTCTACAGCATAGCGAGATGTAGCTCTCTACCATGCTGCAGGTTCTGGTTAGGGCGGTTCTCCACAATCAATCAAAAACTGGCACAACAGGCTGTAGTCTGTCGAGTAAGTCTGTTCCACCAAAAGACAAGAGAATTGAGACAGCTGGATATTGAGGACCATCTTACTTGTAGGGGAAATGAGAATGAGATGGTGAGGACTAGAAACTAGTTGGCAGTGACAGTCAGACTTTTCAAACTAATTGTAGTGGATTAGTTACTAGTAACTTAATCATGATTAAATGTAATTAAAAGTAAATTGCGTAAAAATAATGTGTGACTCCCCCAAGAAAGGTTTCTGTGTTGGAAGAAACTGGACAAAAATGCCACACTTTCAGATTCTTCCCTTGACCATTCTTTCTTCTACCCGTCTTTGTTTTTTAATAAGATTATTGCTGTTACTATTATTGTCATCATCATTATTAAGTACAGTCATGAAAGCTTTAGCGGAATGTGAAAGGACCGACTTTAAAATGAACTTCCTGAATGAACAGCTGAGCAGTCGTCTGTGCTTACTTGTTCATTATCTGTTGAGTGTTTGTATTACGTCCTGTGCCACAGCTTCCTGCTCCCATTTAGCCCCTGTTGATTCTGCTCCTGCTCTGTTAGCTGTGGTGGTTGTTGTTGTTGCTGTTGTTGCTCATCCTCTCATGTCCAAATTGCTAATCTGTGCTTTGCCTCGGCTCTCTGCTGTGTGTTGTCCTGGATGTTTGTCTCGTCTTGTTCCCATACAACTTGTCTGTCCCCCCCTCCCACCCCTCCCCAAATGATTGTGATATCAACATTGGCTTGCATTTGCCTTGCCCCACCATGTACCACCAACCCCCTCCACTTCATTCCCTCACCTCTTAAAATCATGACTGGCTGTTGCGGTGACGACTTCCCTGCTGTCCTGCGTTCCTCCTTCCTGCACTTCCTGCTTGCTTGGCTTGTGGCACCCTGCCTTGCCCATGTCCTATACCATTTGGTGACTGCCCTCCCATGCGCTGTCTGTGGTTGACTGTGCTGTGGGGAACGGTGTAGTTCACCAAAATTTGGGCTTCTTGCTAACAGGTACCACTACTGCGAAAAGTGTTTCAACGAGATCCAGGGAGAGACCGTTTCCCTGGGTGACGACCCCACCCAGCCACAGACGTGAGTATTAGTCAGTAAACTGTGATTTATTTATTGTATAACTTAAATATGTTACTTTCAGCACGATAGATGCTTTTTAATGTTTTCCAGTTTAATCTGTTGTGTGAGTTTACACTGCTCATTTCCATTATAGGAAAAAAAGAAACTGTGATAGGTGTACTTTGAATCATATTTCATGGTGCAAACTACCAGCAAGGCCATGGGATGTAGACTCCACAACTACTCTTTGATTTAGCAGATTTTCATACATTTCAATAAAAAAAGAAAAATGAAAATTTCTGCATTTCACTCAATTTCTAATCAAAATCAATTTAAGTTTCTCAGCATGGCCCCTAAAGAGATTTTATTAAGTGTTTTGTAATAATATATATATACTACTACTCAGTTTTACAATATCCCTCTTTGTCGGTTTCAGATCAATAAGCAAGGATCAGTTTGAGAAGAAGAAGAATGACACACTGGACCCTGAGCTGTAAGTTGGCCTTTTGTCCTGGCTAAATTTCATTTAGGTGGTGGGGTGAAGAGATTTGGTCTAAGCTGTGTCCTCCCCTCTGTCCCCGTGGTCAGGTTTGTTGAATGTATGGATTGTGGTCGCAAGATGCATCAAATCTGCGTCCTGCACAATGAAACTATCTGGCCAGAAGGGTAAGTAGCCTTTTTGTTTCCATTTGTTTGATTTCTGTGAAAGTCCAGCTGCCATTCACTAAATGCTGATTTTGGTCTTTTTCCGTGTTGTTTCTGTTTCATAGTTTTGTATGTGATGGCTGCTTAAAGAAGTCAAATAAGACGAGGAAGGAAAACAAGTATTCTGCCAAAAGTAAGTGGACATTTGTGAGCTCACTTTTGTGCTTGTGCAGCTTTTAGTGTATCAGTTTGTAATTGGTACAATGGGGGTTTCTCATATATGACCATTTGACCAAGCTATGACATAAAATAATAATTACAGTTAAAGTTTGCATTGGCTTTCTTCTGGCTTGATTTCTTTTTCCTGCTTTTCAGAGTATGTTAGACGTGCACTTACAGAGGTTTTTATATTTGTCTGATATGTCGTGCTGGCTGTTTTATACAGTTGTTGACTAACTGTCCCACAGGGTTGCCCCAAACGAAGTTGGGGTTTTTTCTGGAGCAAAGAGTGAACGATTTCTTAAAGCGACAGGCCAACACAGAATCAGGAGAGGTCTTCATTCGTGTTGTTCACGTCTCTGATAAAGTGGTGGAGGTCAAACCAGGCATGAAGTCCAGGTACAACACTCTTCATCCAGAGCTGGAGCTAGGTTTACCTACACCAGCTTTTGTGTGTCAATTAGATCAAGGCATTTTGGAAATTGAAATTGAAACATTGCATCGGGTAAAACCTGCAACGCTTCATTAATTGAGATAAGGAAAGGTGTCGGTGTTTGTTTATGAATTTATTTTTCAATTTACTGAAATTTAAAGAATGGATAGTTAAAACTAAAAATGCTTTTAAAAGAAAATATTTTGCCTTTTATTAAAACATTTCTGAATAAAAAAGATTGTTGAAATGGAAGCTAACAGTTATTAAGCTAATTATAATTAAATAAATGCAATCTAGCTAACAGCTTGTTGCAAACGTCTGTGAGTATAGGCCTGTATTAAGTCGTGCTTTCATCTCCAGATTTGTGGACAGTGGCGAGATGTCCGAGTCATTCCCATACAGGACAAAAGCCCTTTTTGCATTCGAGGACATCGATGGAGCAGACGTCTGTTTCTTTGGTATGCATGTTCAGGAGTATGGATCTGACTGCCCTCAGCCAAACCAGAGGTAAAGATATAACCATATTGTTCAAATTTTACCAAGTACTTTGTGTGTCTCTATTTTGGAATAATTTAAAATGTAGTTTCAGCAGTTTTGATACAATCCTTTTCTATGTCATCCACTCAGGCGAGTGTACATCTCCTACTTGGATAGCGTACACTTCTTCCGGCCACGCAGTCTGAGAACAGCAGTTTATCATGAAATCCTCATTGGCTACTTGGAGTACGTGAAGAAGTTGGGGTGAGTGCTGCTACAAGGCGGAACATTTATTTTTGCTCCGGGCTACACAAATTTTTATAAAAAGTTGTTATTTTTATATAGTTTTATTTGTCCAGTAAGTGGTTAATTTGTGTTCTTGTTTGAACTCGTAGCTACACCACCGGACACATCTGGGCCTGCCCACCTAGCGAAGGCGACGACTACATCTTCCACTGTCACCCTGCAGATCAGAAGATCCCAAAGCCCAAACGCCTTCAGGAGTGGTACAAGAAGATGCTGGACAAAGCTGTGGCAGAACGGATCGTGCATGACTACAAGGTAAAGAGGCATTCTTTGGCCTCTGGAGTGTTTAGAACAGGAGTTCAACTTTAACGTAAAATACATGTGTAATAACAGCACTGTCTGTTTACCCCAAAAGGATATATTCAAGCAGGCGACAGAGGATCGTTTGACCAGTGCCAAGGAATTGCCTTACTTTGAGGGGGACTTTTGGCCTAATGTCCTGGAGGAGAGCATCAAGGAGCTGGAGCAGGAGGAGGAGGAGAGGAAAAGGGAGGAGAACAGCACTTCCAATGAGAGTGTTGATGTAAGATCTAACGACTCAATGCTGTTCTTGAATCTACATGCACTGATTGAAAGAGGGGTGAATAAGGGTTAGCGTTACAAAGAGCAGTTTCTCATCAGAGGGATTGTTTTGTTTTAAACCACTATTTATTTATTTATGGTACAGGACACAAAAGGAGACAGCAAAAATGCGAAGAAGAAGAACAACAAAAAGACAAGTAAGAACAAGAGCAGCCTGAGCCGAGCCAATAAGAAGAAGCCTGGGATGCCTAATGTCTCCAATGACCTATCACAGAAACTCTATGCCACTATGGAAAAACACAAAGAGGTATGTGGGGTGGGGGAATTTGAGATTTTGCCATTTTTGGGGGGTGAGCTGCTGGAAAAACCTGAAACAGTTTTAAAGACTACGTTTCATCTGTTCTCCTGTCTTTTCCTCTCCTAGGTGTTCTTTGTGATTCGACTAATCGCAGGCCCAATGGCAAATGCCTTGCCCCCTATTGCTGACCCAGACCCCCTGATGGCATGTGACCTCATGGATGGTCGTGATGCTTTCTTGACACTTGCCCGAGACAAGCACCTTGAGTTCAGCTCGCTGAGGAGGTCCATGTGGAGTTCAATGTGCATGTTGGTGGAGCTGCATAACCAAAGCCAGGACCGCTTCGTTTACACGTGCAATGAGTGCAAGCACCACGTGGAGACTCGTTTCCACTGTACTGTTTGTGAGGTGAGTGGGAAAGAGAAGTGAGATGTGTCTGATTTGCCTTAAGGGCAAAATAAGTGGAGTTGGGGTTTATTATTATTATCATCATTATTATTATTGTTGTTATTAGTAGTAGTAGTATAAAACCTCTCAGTTAAATTTCTAACTGTTTCTATTGTCATCTGTCTCAGGATTACGACCTCTGCATCACATGCTACAACACTAAGGGCCATGAGCACAAGATGGAGAAGTTAGGCCTCGGCTTGGATGATGAGAGCAGCAACCAGTCTTCCGCTTCCTCTCAGACTCCCGGAGATTCTCGTCGCCTCAGCATCCAGCGCTGTATCCAGTCGCTCGTCCACGCGTGCCAGTGCCGAAATGCCAATTGCTCTCTGCCGTCCTGTCAGAAGATGAAACGTGTCGTTCAGCACACAAAAGGGTGCAAGAGAAAAACCAACGGTGGCTGCCCCATCTGCAAGCAGCTTATTGCATTGTGTTGTTATCATGCTAAACACTGTCAGGAAAACAAGTGCCCAGTCCCATTCTGTCTAAACATCAAGCACAAGCTTCGGCAGCAGCAGCTGCAGCACAGGCTTCAGCAAGCTCAGATGCTGAGAAGGAGAATGGCCAGCATGCAGAGAGTGGGCCAGCCTGCTGCTGGAGGAGCACCGGGGGGAAATGGACAGCCTTCTCCTGGAGCCAGCAATGGAGCTACCGGTCCTGGTACCCCTACATCGGGAACGCAGCCCCCTACTCCACAGACACCTACCCAGGGTAACATGTCTGCACCTTCGCAGCAGCAGGGGGTTGGGATGGGTGTTATGGGAACTCCAGGTGAACAACAGCAAGGTGGTGGCATTCCCCCTCAACACCATCTCCACCAGTTTCAGTCAGCAGGTGGAGGGGCTATGATGAATTCTCCTCAGCACCAGATGGTACCTCAGCTTCAGCAGCAGCCACCAAATCTTCAACAGCTCCAGCAGCAGCAGCAGCAGCAGCATCCTGGTAGTTTGCCTCCTTACAACCCCAGACCAACTGGAGTCCCTCCTCTTCACCAACCCCTTGGGAAACCTGGAATGGGTCCAGCAACTCCTCCTCAGCAGCAACCACCACCCAACCAAGGCCAGGGGTCCATGGCTGTTCAAGGCCAGCAGCAAGGGCCACCCCTGGCTGCTGTAGAGACGGCACTAAAGATCCAGCGCCTGGCAGAGACCCAGAGACAGATGGCTCATGCCCAAGCACACATGCGTGGCTTGGGACAGGGGGGCATGATACCTCCACATCCTCACCACCAGAACAACCAGGCCCAGATGGGAATGCCCCACATTGGGGCCCAGGTCATGCCTCTCCAGGCTCAGGGAGTTGTTGGAAGGACTATGTTAGATCCACAGCAACCGGGAACGCCAGCAGGGATGCAACAGGGTGGTCCTCAGTCACAGTTGCCGCCTCAAGTTCAGCAGCAGGTCCAACCAGGAGGTGGTGGACAGCTTCAGCCAATAAACCAGCAGTGGGGTGCTGGGGGACCAACCATGAGCCAACAACAACGGCCAAACATGATGGGTCATATGACACCACAGCAGCAGCCAGCAGTTCCCCAACCACAGCAACAAATGCTGAATCAGCAGCAGCCTCAAACAGGAAACCGAGGGTTGATGCAGGCAATGGGAGGCGCAGGAGGAGTACCTGCTTCATTAGCAGCTGGATCGGGGAACTTACCCCAGGCGGCACTACAAGATCTCCTGAGAGCGCTACGCTCCCCAAGCTCAGTCTTGCAACAGCAGCAAGTCCTCAACATCCTTCGTTCCAACCCAACGCTCATGGCTGCGTTTATTCGGCAGAGAGCAGCCAGGTATCAAGGTGCTCAGGGTGGCCCTGGAGGAGCAGGCGGACCTCCACAAGGAGGTCCTGGAGGAGTGCGGTTCCAAGGAGTTGCTGGAGGTCTTCCTGGAGTAGGAGCACCTGCAGCCAACCAGCTTGCCAATATGGATGGACAACAGCAGGTTAATGTGAACCAGGCAGGTCAGCCAGGGATGAACATACCTCAGGGTGGAGCAGGGGGAGGTAATATGCCCACCATGGCTCAGCTTCAGCAGTTACAGCAGCGCCCAATGTTGGCAGGAAACTTACAGCAGCAACAGCAAATGGCCACTTTACAGCAGCAGCAACAGCAGCAGCCACAGGGAGCAATGCAACCAGGTCAGCAAGGAAACATGGCCAATATGACACCACAGTTCAGAGAGCTGTTTTTGAGAAGACAACTGCAGCAGCAGCAGCAACAGAAACAACAGCAACAAATGGGGAACCACGGCCAGTTCCAGCAGCCTCAAGGACTCCAGCAGCAGCAACAAGGCCAGCAAAGCTTCATGCAGCCTGGCCAGGGACAGCCAGGGATAACCCCATCTTCTCAACCCCAACCTGGGGGTGGTGTAGGGGTTCCCCAACAGCAAGGAGGACCACCGGGTGGGCCAGGACAGCTAGGCCAGCAAGGTTACCAGATGTCACAAGTAGCTGCAGTGCTTCAACACAGGCTGATGCAACAGCAGCAGCAGCAAAATCAAATGGGTAGTCTTCAAGGACAAGATGTAGGGCCCAGTGGAGGCCCTGGAGGACCTGCACACCCGCCTGGACAAGGTGGATCAGGGCCAGGGCAACAACCGCAGAGTGGTGCAGGTGGTGGCCCCCCAATGCCACAGACGTCCCAAGCCATGCTTGCGCAGAATATCCAGCAGAGGCTTCTGCAGCAGCAGCAACAGCAGCACCTTGGAGGGGGTTCACCAGCCCACCATAGCAGCCCTATGAGTCCCCAGCAGCAGATGGCCCAGTCCCCCCATCACCATCTACAGGGACAAGGAGGACTCGGGCCAGCGGGATCGCTCAGCAATCAGGTCCGGTCCCCTCAGCCCTCACCAAGGCCACAGTCGCAGCCTCCACACTCCAGCCCATCCCCGCGCATGCAGCCTTCCTCCCAGCCTCAGCCCTCACCTCACCGCATCTCCCCTCAGACCCAGACTGGGTCGCCCCACCCGGGTCATCTCGGTCAACATTACTCCAACATGGCACCGCCCCAACCTCCCCAACCCCAGCAACAGCAGCCAGGTAGTTCTGTAGATCCTAGTCAGTACAATTCGGACCAGAACTCTATTATGTCTCAACTCAGTGGGATGACGGGGATGCACGGTGGACAAGGGGGGCAGTCAGACATGTTGGGTGGGAACAACAACAGTGGCGGCAGCAACAACAACAACCAGGATCTGGGATCGAACATTAACCACAACCTGATGTAGCCTTGACTCTGTACTGTCTCTCTCCGTCGTGATGCTCTGATCTGTTGCCCCAAATGACAAACTGCCATGAAAGGAGAGCGGGGCAGCTTTGGGGTTTTAGAAGTTTTTATTTTTTATTTAAATATTTTTCTGATGTATAAATATGAACTGAAAGCTTCCTTCCTATGGGAGATGCAGCATCAATCTTAGAAGTCAATAATTGAATAAATTAAAACAATGGTAAGTTATTGCTGTTAATAAATATCTATATATTTTTGCCAATTGTGTACAAAAAAGGTGGAAGGTCAGTGTTTCAGGTTGAAGATATTACTTCTTTAAGTATATGACACAATATTTTTGGGGACTGAGAATTTTTGCCTTTTTATGAATATTTTTAAGATTTCAAATGTTGCTAAAGATGAGAGTTGACATGATGTACTTTTTTTTGTAATTATTATTATTATTCTTTTCTTTTTTTTCCCTCAAATACCCGTCATGATTGTATCTATTTTGCAGAGTACGTTTATTTTATTTCTATATTATTATAATTATTATTATTTCGTTCCCTCGACGATTCGTTAATCAGGCATCAACATATCTTCCGTTACCCGACCCTTCTTCTGGACACACAAACGTAGGTTTTTCCAGTGACTGCAGCAATTCAGAAGTATATTTATTGGGTTTGTAGGTGGGTAGGAAGGTGTGTTCAATGCAGTTTATTCATTTTTTACATTTTTTGACAGCTATCCCAGGTTTGTCTTCGTCAGGGTTTCTATAATTTGAATTAAACCTTAAGATCTTTTTTTTTTCTTCTCTCTTTTGGGTCGCGCCTCTTCGCACTTCTCCTGTGAATGTGCACGCTTTCTTCATCCTAACTTCTCCTGCTCCACAACCTGCAGACTATATACATGTATTATAGCTGTTTGACGCTGGCTGATAATTAAAAAAAAAAAAGAGGTTGTGTGTACATACATTACAGCTGCGTTTATGAACCGTATCCTGGAGAAGTCCCGCCTTTATCCCAAACCCCAACGGTTTTCCTCGCATCTTTATCCCCCCCATTCCACACCCTCACGACTGCCTCTCAGCCACAAGGTTTAATTCACTGTTAGTACTGTACAAATTAAGAAATGGTGGACTTGGATACTGTTTTTGTTTGTTTGTTTGTTTTTTTTTCTATTGTAATGAAAGTGAAAGATGTAAAATAAGTGTACATACTTTAAAATCTTATGAGCAGAGACATTTTCTGCTGTCGTTTCCTCTTGTTTGATTGAATATTTGCTTGTATGTGTTTGGAAAAAAAAGTGCTCCTGAGCTACTGTACAGTATTGTTTTGTTTTGTTTTCTATAATGTACAGTATGGGGTGTAGTCGGTCACAAGCACCAATGCGCCTTTTTCTGTGTAAGGTTTTAGGGAGGCTATAGCAACCGAGCCACACATCTAAACGATCTCCGCAGTTAAGACAGGAAACCTGTACAAAGATGAGCCGAAGCTGGGGTTGGTTAGAGGTGTGACTGAAGAGTTCAGATTTGGTCATTTAGCTTTTTATGGAGAGGACTGAAGACACAATATTCACATGATCACTATTTTTCTTAAAGGTCGGGCTTGCTGGGTATGGGGAAGGGAACGCATCAGAAACCAGGTGGCAATATATCTTGAGACTTATTTTATAAGAAAAAACAACAAGGAAAAACTGTCTTTTATAAATAGATATATTATTTAATTTTATTTTTTGGAAATAAAACTTGAAGCTACAGGAATTAATAGATAAAACATGTTTTGTTTTTGTATTAAAGATGTTATGGTGATGCAAAAAGACACTGCAGACAGTCTTTCAGTTCGCCTGGGGAGGCCTTGGAGTATATTATACCATCCTTTTTTTTTTTTTTCTGTTTTTTTTTGGTTTTTTTGAAGAAATTTTTTTTTTTTTTAAATATATTTGTATA
>VURO01004470.1:7780-18075 GCA_015108175.1 Pelvicachromis taeniatus | reverse complement strand
CTTCCAACTCTGTCTTGTTGGCTTCTTCTTCTCAAAAAAACTTGCGTAAAGCCCCACAGGACCATAAGCGCTTTGAATAAAAAATGGCAACAGATGTGGAAACACGTATGATGACCCCTCCCCTCCCACCCCTCTCCAATCCTGAATAATTTTTATAAAGACATTCAGGAAGAGTGTGTGTGCGCGCGCGTGTGTGTGTGTGTGTGTTGGGAGGGGAGGTGCGAGACAAAGGCGGGTGGGAAGGAAGCACGCATACGTCTATGCTGTCCCAGTGACCTAGAAACGACGCTAAGCGGTAAACACTCCTCCTGTCTTTGACGGTGCGCCATAAAATAGGTCAGTGGGACTGCAACGAAGGGAGGGCAGGAGAGGGAAAGGGAGTATTAGAGTGCACTCTAAAAATAGAGCGACAGAAAGGTGAGGGAGGGAGAAGCAGAACCAGAGTCAGATATTTTTTTGATGGGGGGGGGGGCTGAGAGGAAATTTACAGAATCTGCAGCGGGCGCAATAAAAAAAGACCCACTTGAATACGTCATCTGCCTAAAAATCAGATTACGAAAGGCTCGGTGACTTTCACGCAACATTAATTCCTGTTCGCTCCAGAAACGTTGCGACACCTTTTGCTGCACATAACAATAAGAATCGGCAGCAGATGAAAAATGATCGCGAGCGATACGACATTGACGTCAGAGCACACACCCATCGCTGCAGCCAAATTCACATATAACAGGTTCTCTCTTAGGACTGCAAGGGGAGGGGCTGCTGTTGTTGCTCGTAGTGTACGTGCTCTGAATTTCTCCTGCTACAGAGAAAAGCTTGTGTAACGCATGCATATTACATAGAAGCAGGCGCTACAGGTTCCTGCCCCTGAATGTCCTCCAATCTCCATTACCCGAGACTAATGCTAGAAAACAAAGGGATACTCGGCGTGGTATAATCTAATTGGATTTTTATGCAGAAGCTAATTTCCCATTAAGAAGAATTATTCACTGCGGCTACTGTACCGATTGCTTCTGTGCGTTTCACTGAGACGCAACTTTGAAGTAGTTCCCAGACACTTGCCGCTCCGGGAGGAATGCTTCACCTCTGACCCCCTCTGAGGCAAGCGTGGGTAAAACACATGCCGTCCTCTTCCTCGCCCCCATCTTTTAAATGATCCAACGCCACACACGTGGAGGGGCCCCAGCTAGGAACCATTTTGCCCTGCGGCTTTGTGTTAAACAAAACTAAGAGCCGGGAATCCAGACATTCCAGGTCAGCTACGGGGACATATACGACTACGTGCCATTTAGCAAATACCCAAAGTAACATGTGACTAAATGACACTTTGAACTGTGGGCTAAAAGACAACAAATGAGTCTCGAATCACTTATCTGTGAAAATTCTTTACTAATATGCATTTTAATAGCCTTTTTTTTTTTTAAACTCAAATCTGATTTGCATTAAAGTATGTGTCAAAAGTTTTTGTTACTTACATTTACCAGATAACAGCAGTGCAGATTTGCAAAGTAAAAAATAAAAAATTAAAAGTTGCCAAACCCATAGATTAAAACTCAAAGAAATAGCTGAACTTAGTTAAGTCTTCTGCCATCTGTGTTCCCTGTATTCCTCAGAGCAACAGACAGAGCAGCCAAAGTAGTCCACCGCTTGCCCTGTTAAACCTCCTCACCCAGATACAAGTCTGACCTACATTCAGAAAGCAGTGGCTCTGAAACCAGACCAGCTGGCAGTAGGTGGACTAACCAAAAACTGCCTGCTTTTGCCAGACAGGGGTTTCCACACGTTGCATCACATCCTGAAAGCTCACTTGTCATTCTAACTTTTACAAACGGTCTCCATAAGTACTCACTGGGATCTTGTTTGAGACACAAAAATAAAAGAAAACAGTGTTATATCTGCTTCAGCCTTCTGCTTTTTCTGCTCCGCGCTTCCTTTGTGGTGGAGGAAAAAAAAAAAAGACTAAGCAAGTTAAAAATAGCTCGCAGACACTGGGTAGCTGGGTTACATCACTGATAGCAGTTTTTCTGGCTAAATGCCTACTTTAGATACAAGAATTTTGTTGTTAATATAGATAGAAATGACAGGGGGGGGGAAAAGTGCAGGGTGGGAACGAGAATCAATTACAAGGCGTCTCTGTCCCAGGAGGGAGCTGCTATTTATTGCTTTTCCCTGCTGCGTGCTGGTTATGTCATAGCCTCCAACTCCCTCAAAGCAAAGCTCTGTGCTTTACTTAACACACCTTATGAGTAAAAAGGAATCACCCAGTGACCCACTTTGAATAGAAATCAGACATTTTCCCCCCTTTGTGTGAGCATTTATTTAATAAAGCCCCCAAAATCCAACCAAGTAATCTCCCTCAACAGAGAAACAGCCCTAACATACGTTCAGTTTACACACACCCTATCTGCAAATCATTTGTCAAACACTCGTTTAAAATATGATTTATTTATTTTTTTTGTCTTTTATCAACTACTCTGACGTGAGATTTCCACAGTTATCTGCGATAGACCTTCAAATGAATGTACAGCCTAAAAACAGCCATGCGTTAATCCCAGCCTTTGCATTAGCCGAGCTGCCAATATCTCGGTAGCTGAACTGATCCAATGACCTACATAAAAATAACATGCCAATATGCCACGTGCAGGAGCTAATACGGTGAATTGACCGCACAGCACAGCCCGAGCATAGCAACAGCAGCCCCCTGCTCCCTGGAAAACACCACCATGAGAGGAAATTACATCGCCTTGACATTGACCTCATACACGGCCAACCACGTTTTTTTTTTTTTGTTTTTTTCTTCAAGCGGACTCGGCGTTTCGTAAAAGCATCAAAGAAACAAAAAAAAGGCAACAAAACGCCAACTAAAGTACCACCCTGGCCCGGTGAGCTGCGTGTTTTACGTGACACGAAAAAGAGCCGCATACGGCTCAAAGTCACGGAGGGACGCGGGATCTGCCGGCGCAGCCAAGAGTCGCCATGTGAACAATAACCGGCCATGAGCATCACGTCCTCGCCTCAAAACACACACACACACACACACCCAGAGACGTATCTACCCGCACAGAACGATAAAAAAAAAAAACATGCAAATAAGCGGATAGAAACAGCACACGGCAGATAGCCGCTCAGTTGTAACCTACCTTTCCACGCAGGAAAATATTCAGGCTTCCCCGACACAAAAGCTGTCTCGCTCCCGTTTCCTCCTTCCCGTGTCCCTTTAGAAGAAACCTCCCGACAGAGGAAAAAAAAAAACTTTCTTCTCCTTTTCCTGTGGCTGCTCGGGTCAGTAGTCGTCGAGTCAGTGGGTCGGCTGGATGTCCTTTCTGTCTTTTGGCTCGGACTGCCCGTGTGTTGTGCGCTGCAGGACACTTTGCTCCAGTTTCTCCGGTTCCCTTTCTAGAAATATGTGTTAGTAGGTCAGCAGTTGCATAACAGCTCTTAGGCTGCCTAGTCACGTTTCTGTCCCCTGTCTCTCCGCGCGAGACTCTCTCTCTCTCTCTCTCTCTCTCTCTCTCTCTCTCTCTCTCCCCCCTCCCTCTCTGTGCGCGTTATTAGCCCCACTCTTTTTGTTCTCCTGCCCGCCCCTTAATCTCCGACTCCATCCTTACTCCACGTTGTAATGTCGTCTCATTTACAGGATTGGTTAATTTTCTAACGAGGCCACGAATGCCTTTAAACAGACGCCATGCCCCAACAACAGCACGACCTGTTAATCATCAAAAACACCCGTATAAATAAACGAATGACACCAAGGAAACGAAAGAACAGGGTGGAAAACAGACTAATTGTTAACTGAAAACATATAGGATGAAGCGTATTACACATACTGGGCTTCAGATTCAGAAAGAAAAGTTTCATAATAATAATAATAATAACTGATGTTTTTTTCATATTGAATAACTACATAGTAAAAACTCAAAAATAGAATGTTTTCTCTGTCTGTCTGTTGTTGGCATTTCTTGGGCCCACTTTGGAAACCTTCATGGACTAAATGAATTTTTTTCTGTGCCTGATGTTGATGACTTATTTATTTGTTTATAATTATTAATTTAATCCAAAACAATTTCTCACAAAATATGAGCACATTGGGTGCTTTAGTAACTACGGGCGTTCACTTAAAGCAGTAAAAATAAGTTTTCAGGTGCTTTTCTTGTGATACAAAATTTAATTTGAGGGCTAACCTGGACTTCATTGTATGCCAAAGGAAATACTTACACTAGTATTGTTGTTGTTGTTTTTTTATTATTTACAGATGATTTACAGATTTGGAAGTTTGAACTCAATCCCAACAAGTTACTACAGTTTATATTTAGGTATGTACTAATATTCTATGTGGAGTAAGAAATATGAGTGAACAACTTTACTATTTTCTTTTTTCTTTCTCTTTTTCTGTCTTTCTTTTTTGATTCATCTTTCTTTATCTTCCTTCCTTCCTGTATTTTTCAAATACTAATTTGATTTTAATTTTATTGAGTGATTGTGTCTTCTTTTTCACTGAGAGAAATGCGCCTCTACAATGACAATAAAGATTCTGATTGATGGATTGATTCCTTCCTTCCTTCCTTCCTTCCTTCCTTCCTTCCTTCCTTCCTTCCTTCCTTCCTTCCTTCCTTCCTTCCTTCCTTCCTTCCTTCCTTGTGGAAGAACAGGCCAGTGAGTTTAAATCCAGGCCTGTAATTATTTCCCTCGTATACCTACACATTCTCCCTATAATTTATACCCACATAAATGCATGTTCCCTTTTTAAGCATATATGTATCAGATTTTTGCATAAAGGCAATTAATATGAAAATTCAGTTCTTAGATAGCTGTTATGATATCGGGGTGAATGAGTGTGTGTGTGTTAGATCTTAGGGGCCATTTGTATCTGCAAAAGCATGTTGGGTATGCATGGAGGGGCAGTTTGTTAACACTAATCTTAACCCTTCTATCCAACCAACTGTTACACTGTTTTACACGTTAAGGTATCAGTTGTAATGTGATGAAACCTATGATAATTATTTAAATAATCTTATTATTCTTATTTTAAAGGGGCCATTCAAGCCCAAATGGCCTGACGCACTGTTATTTGTGTTGCTTTGCTGATGTGAGCCTTCTATGAATAGAATATAACTGGATGGCATCTGCTGCTCAAAGGGGCATGACAAACATAACAATTGGAAATTTAAAATGAAAATTTAACAGCAGTGTGCCCTGAGAAGAGACTGAGTGTAATGTAGGATCTATTTTTTTTTTTTTTAATGCTTTGCATAAATTCTATATTCACTAAGCTTGTCATTGCACTAAGATTTTTGGAATAATTACTATTGTTGCAAAACCCTAAAGTGAAATAATCTCAATACTCATGGCAATAAGGCCGAATTTAATTCTCACAGACTAAAAATTAACATCAATTTGTTTTGTCTGCATTTGTATTTCACTATACGCGAAGTGGAATCTGCATAGGAGCTTTTTCTATCATCCCACAAAGCCCGTTGTTCTCATCCTCACCATATTTCATGTGCCGTTACGTCAGCCCTGCTTTGTATCAGACACACATCCACTTCCAAGCCACTTTCACACTCGTGTCCCTTCCCCCTGCTTTATCTGAATCCACACATGTACACCAGTACACACACACACACACACCGTCACTTCCACCACCACCATTACCATGCAGGGAAAACAGCGGCCTTGAACTTGTCTGGCTCCTCCCCCTCCCACCACCAGTTCTCGTTTAGAACCACCAACCCCCAACACACTCCTCCATTTCTCTAGCTGCCTCTGCATGCAGGCATTCCCCTGGCAACTGTGGTGTGGTGGTGTCTGCCTAGCAACCCTTTTACTCCATCTTATATGGCTTATGGTATGGGTGGGGTGGTGGTGGGGGGGGGGGGATGCACTGTGATTACAGACAAAAGATCTCATGAGTGTCTTGTGGTTTTGTTGGAGTGAAAGCGAGAGAAGTGGGACCTAAAGGATGGGTCTCTGCAGCTGCACAGGTCTGCAGAGAGAGAACCTCATATTTCAGCTTTAAGCCACAGTTTTTGATTTCAAAATGACTATTATTAGTACTGTTTTTACTAAATCACCACTACTTTTTATTTTTTTTAATCTTACCATTTGATGCTGGTCTATTGTTGTCTTAATTATGATCTCATTAATTTACTATTTCTTACATTGATTATACTCTTGTATCCAATGTACTATTTTTGTTTTTTGGTTGGTTTTTTTGTTGTTATTTTATTTGGACTTCCTAATTATTACAAGTCATATCCCCCCCCCTATAATAATTTCTATTTATTTACTCGCTTATGTCTGTTTTCTAAATGGTCTTGTGGCCGTAAACTCCATTATAGCTTATGCTTTGTGCAGCTAATTGTGCTTCCACCTAAAATGAAATGTGCTATATTTTTTTTTTTAAAATGAGCAAGCAAATTTGTCTTGCTTGCTCAGTTTGCTTTCATTTTGTTTTCTTGCCTCATACTCGGACTGTGCTTTGTGGGGTGAAAAAAGCCAATAAATAACGCTTTGCAAATCTTGTTGTTGTGCGTGTGCAGCATGTGTTACTGTAGTAGGCACAAAGGAGTAACACTGCTGTGAATGAATGGAATGACTGAATGAATCAGTGGGCATCCTGCTAAAGACACTTGGCGCCACCTGGTGCTGGTAAAAAAAACAAAAAACAACATCAACTAAAAGTGAAAATGCATTTTTCCAAGAAAACAGAATTATGTCATTCAGTCATCTTCTGAGACAAAATGTAATCATTCATTTGATCTACAACTGCTCTCTGCTGTTCTCAGAGTGTGTTTCACAACTACATCTCCTATGTCTGCGAGCTCATTTTATATTGTTTTCTGGTGTTAATGTACTAATGTATTCTGAACCTATATCCTTCACTTCCATGTGGGTCGTTCAGTCTCTACCGCAGCTGCTTCAAGGCTAAAAATAGCCTTTCTGCTGACGTGATAGATGACTCATGCAGTGTCACACTGCTCTGCCTGCATTCACCCCTCTCTCCCCAGCACTGTCCCACACTCTGCTGTCCCCTTTATTTCAGTATCCTTAACTCAGTGCAAATAGATCAACGGTGAGGTGGTGTTTACAGTCTTAAAGTCTTTGATAAAGGGAGGATGGCCGTAAATGAAACTGAAATGATATCAGTTTATTGAAAGAAGAAACTTGTGACATGTTGGTAGTCTTGCTTAGTGCACCCTACACAGGTCCAGTGCCACACGTACCATAGCTCCCGTTGTGCCCAGCATTAGTGAGTCCATGATGTAATGCCAAATGTGGCTTATAAACCTTTTTCTTTTCTTAATAATGTCTGTGTCGCTCAGAAAAATGCAACACAGTCGTTCACTGTCAAACTACCATCAGACTAAATTCATTTGGATTTTCAGTGTTTGTGATTGTGCATATGAAGGCAGATTGCTTGTCCAAACAACATTTAAGTTGACTGTCAAAGGAAGACAAAGAGAAAGACAATTAGAGATCAATTAAAGCCAATGTATCAATTAAAGACCCTCAAAAGCGTTTAAGGGTTAAGCCTTGGTTTTAGTATTAAAAGCCAGATATAAACTTTTAGGTTAGGATTCATGTAAGGATTTGACACGAATTTGTGATGATAGCACAGCATAGCATAGTTTATTTATATAGCACTTTTAAAACAACACATGGCTGACCAAAGTGCTGAACAATAGAAATATAAGAAGTACAATAAGAATAATAAATATGATAAATAAATAATAATAACAATAAAATATAAGTAACCCACTGAGTCAAAGGCCAGTGAATAAAAATAAAATTTTCATCTGGATTTAAAAACCAGCACTGATGTAGACTGCCTAATGTGAAGAGGAAGATCATCCTAAAGCTTCGGAGCCACAATGGAGAACGCTTGGTCTCCTCTAAGTTTCAGCCGTGATTCAGGGACTGAGAGCCACAGCTGCTCAGCTGACCGGAGTGAACGAGGGGGGGGGGACATAGGGCTTCAGCAGATCGGACAAATATACAGGTGCCAGACCATTTAAGGATTTAAAAACCAGTAAAAGGGTTTTAAAATGGATCCTAAATTCAATTGGAAACCAGTGTAGGGAGGCCAAAACCGGAGTAATTTGTTCACATTTCCTTTTACCAGTTAAAAACTGTGCTGCAGCATTCTGCACCAGTTGCTGCGTGACACAGTGCCCTGGCCAACCCCTATTAGAAGGGAGTTGCAGTAATCCTAGCGTGAAGTTATAAAAGCATGGATGAGTTTCCAAATCACACCTGGAAAGAAAAGGTTTGACCTTCGACAGACGTCTGAGGTGATAGACGGAAGATTTCACCACCCCATTTACGTGGCCATCAAAACTACGTGCAGAGTTTTTACCCCAAGATTAGTAACCGAGTTCTTCAGGTGAGGAGTCAGAGCAGTAAGGTCAACATCTGGGGTACCAGAGGAATGACTGGGACCAAATAAAATTGCTTCCATTTTACATTCATTAAAATGTAAAATCGCTAACACAATCAAGCAGGAGTCCAATTAGGAGCGATCAGAGTGACTGAAAGGTAGATAAAGCTGGCAATCGTCAGCATATAGGTGAAATAAAAATGTGTGTTTTCTGAAGATCGCACCCAGAGGCAGGAGATACAATGAAAACAGTAGATTAACAAACAGATGTGGATGTGTGTGAGGGCAAAACCAAATGCAGATTGTTTGTGATTTTAAATTGTAGTTAAAAAAAAAAATAAAATATTGCAATTTTTTTGTCAGGAAAAATGATCAAAGTGGTTTACATAAAGCAGGATTTTATTTACACACAGTTGAGTGCACTCACAGTTTTGAAAAGTGACATCGATGTTACGATAGTGAATGGCACAAAAACCACAGCACACTCCAAAATGTCATGTGAATAACAACTTCATTTTACACACAAAATAAGTGCCAGGTGTCTCAAAATACGATGAGATTGAAGGTGAGGTTGAATCTGAGGAGACGGAGGTGTTGCAGATGATGGCCACTTCATTCTTGTGTTTCAGTCCAGTATATACAGTGTCGTGTATATGTCATGGCTTTCTTTAATTCTGCTCCTGCTGTATTGTTCATCAGTGGAGCAAACAGGCCACTAAAAAATGTCATGCCATTTCAGAGGTAGCTGCTTATACCCATCCCACTCTGGGGAAATGGGTTTGATGATTTGAAGAAATATGGTGTGGATCTGACCGTCCCCTCGTCTGGTTTTAGGCCATCTTAGGAAGCAGCTGTTGCGAGAGGAGCTTCTTGAGCTGAGCCACTTCTTGGGACAAACTGCTGATCTGCGACCTGAGGCTGTTGTCCTCTGCTGGATATCTGTGGTCGCCTGAGTTCTGCTGAAAAGATGAGTTATTATATGCAGAAGGTGAACCCTGATACCGCACACCCCAGGCATCCTCTGTAGACCAAGAAGCCTGACTCTCCACCTGGCCGTCCCATCCCACCTGCTGGTGGTTTCTCGTTTGGATGTTTGGTCCCACCATGGCTACAGGCAGGCCACTATTCCTGCTGTCAGGTGATGCAGACATTTCCCCTCCGTTGCTGCTTCCCCCAGGGCCTTTGAAACGAAGCTTGTGTGGTAGACTCCTCAAACCCTCTGATGAGTCTTGCCTGCTTAAATACTGACTCTCACAGCACTGCTGCTCCTCCGTCACATCCCTCGGAGAAGACCTGCCACACTCACCCAGTGTGTCATCAAAAAACACAGGGCTACCCACGTTTGAGCCACATGAGGTCACAACCCCAGTCTCCTGCGATCCACTATGACTCAACTCAGCTGTTCTCACACCATAGATGGTGCCCTGCTGTGGCGGCTGAGAGAGGATCTGGGGAGTGTTGGCACTGGCCTGTGTGCCGACATATGGGGAGCCATCAGTGTGAGCCTGGTAGTGATTTGTTGATCTGGGGGTGGGATGGGGACAGAAGGGTGCAGTCAATGGTAGGATGGACACATTAGAGGGGTCCTTAACAAGCCCAAAGCGAAACTTGAGGGCCAACAACTCGGCCCTGAGGCGGGCATTCTCCTCCAGCAGACCCATCACCCGCCTCTCCAGCACCATGTCATTCACTCGGCGCTTTTCTCTGGAGCGTCTGGCTGCCTCGTTGTTTTTTTTCCTCTTGTCCCAGTAGCCATCATCTTTTTTCTCATTGGGGATGAACTCCCGTTTGCGACGTGCATTATTACCGCTGTCTTCGTCACAGCTGTTGCCAGACATGGCTTCAGCGTTGTTAAAGCTGTCTTTGCGTTTGAAGGCAAACGTGTGACCCAGGAGACTCCGAGCCAGCTGGCTCGTGG